>JAHHZJ010000124.1:0-93857 GCA_021437245.1 Aegilops speltoides
AAAAATAATACCGCTTCCGCTGGAGGCCGGACTACCCTCAAATTCAGCCTTAAGGAGGACTTTTTGTACGAAAGTCAAAAAGACGTCATGCGTCATTTGTTTTCGAGACAAGTTTACGAACCCATTGGCACTTCCTTTTGAAGGAAATTTGAGAGATTATGTTGCTTATAGAGACTAGCCCCCTGGTAGGGACAAAGCGGACCTTCTGCGGATGTTCTATGATCAAGGCGATCTCATTTGGCCGTAAATTGAAAAAAAATCCGGTGGCTATATGCCTTATTCTCCTTGTTTTTACGCGGATGGCATCTTTGTAACTCATGCGGCGTGAAAGCCAAGAACAAAAGGCATTCCTAGCATCGGTCGATATATATGTGAAGCGATATCTCCTCCATAGAGGACAAGAAATTCTGAGGCAATCGGGCAAAAGCGCGCGTGAAAATGAAGTACTTTCAAGGACGCCATAGAATGGACATATGTTCATAAGCGGTCATAATTTTGTCATTGGTCCGTGTCGGACACATAAGTACCCAAAATGCTCGCGGCGAGCACATGAATCCAAAAAATACTCCCCCTTCTACCCGGAGGCGGAGTACCCTCAAATTCAGCCTTAAGCGAGGTCTTTTTTTACGAAAGTCAAAAGAACATCATCGTCGTTGTTTTGGACAAGTTTTTGAACCCATTAGCACTTCCTTTTGAAGGAAATTCGAGAGATTATGTTGCTTATCGACACTAGCCCCCCTGGTAGGGACAAACGTACCTTTCTGCAGATGTTCTATGATCCAGGCAATCACATTTGGCCATAAATTGAAGAAAATCCAGTGGCTATATGCCTTATTCTCCTTGTTTTTGCCGGATGGCATCTTTGTAACTCATGCGGCGTGAAAGCCAAGAACAAAAGGGCATTCTGGCATCGGTCAATATATGTGGAAGCGATATCTCCTCTATAGAGGACAAGATATTTTGAGGCAATCGAGGCAAAAGCGCGAGAAAATGAAGTACTTTCAGGGCGCCATAGAATGGATAGATGTTCACTAAAGCGGTCACAATATTGCCATTTGGAGCCGTGTCGGACCCATAAGTACTCAAACTGCTTTCGGCGGCCTTGAATCGATAAATACTACCGCTTCGCCGGGGCAGGCCGGATACATTAATTCAGCCTTGAGCGGGACTTTTTACGAAAGTCAAAGAACATCATTAAATCATTTGTTTTGAGAAAAGTTTCCGATCCATTGGCACTTCCTTTTGAAGGAAGTTCGATGAATTATGTTGCTTATAGACACTAGCCCCCTGGTAGGGACAAGCGTACCTACTTGCAAATCTTTGTATGATCTGGCAATCTCATTTGGCCGTAAATTGAAGAAAAAATCCAGTGACTATATGCCTTATTCTCCTTGTTTTTGTCGGATGGCATCTTTGTAACTCATGCGGCGTGAAAGCCAAAAACAAAGGGCATTCTGGCATCGGTCAATATGTATGTAAAGCGATATCTCCTCTATAGAGGACAAGAAATTCAAGGCAATCGGGCAAAAAGCGCGAGAAAATGAAGTACTTTCAAGGGCGCCATAGAGCGGACATATGTTCACTAAGCGGTCATAATTTTGTCATTGAGATGCGTGTCGGACACATAAGTACTCAAACTACTACATGACAATGCGAATCAAAAATACTCCCCTTCCGCGAGGCCGGACTACCCTCAAATTAAGCCTTAAGCGGGTCTTTTGTACTGAAAGTCAAAGAACATCATCGTCACTGTTTTTCGAGACAAGTTTGAATCCATTGGCACTTCCTTTTGAAGGAAATTCGAGAGATTATGTTGCTTATAGACCTGGTAGGGACAAACATACCTTCTGCGGATGCTCTATGATCAGGCAATCTCATTTGGCCGTAAATTGAAGAAAATCCAGTGACTATATGCCTTATTCTCCTTGTTTTAGCGGATGGCATCTGTAACTCATGGGCGTGGCCGAGAACAAAAAGGGCATTCTGGCATCGGTCGATATATGTGGAAGCGATATATCCTCTATAGAGGACAAGAAATTTTAGAACAATCGGGAAAAAAAGCGCGAGAAAATGAAGTACTTTCAAGGCGCCATAGAATGGACGAGATGTTCACTAAAGCGGTCATAATTTTGTGCTTTGGAGCCGTGTCGGACCCATAAATACTCAAACTGCTCATGAAGCGCGAATCAAAAATACTACCGCTTCCGCCCGGGAGAGCCGGAGTATCCTCAAATTCAGCCTTAAGCGGGACTTTTTACGAAGTCAAAGAACATCATCGTCATTTGTTTTTTGAAAAGTTTACGAACCCATTGGCACTTCCTTTTGAAAGAAATTGAGAGATTATGTTGCTTATAGAGACTAGCCCCCTGGTAGGGACAAGCGGACCTTCTGCGGATGCTCTATGATCAAGGCGATCTCATTTGGCGTAAATTGAAGAAAATCCGATTGGCTATATGCCTTATTCTCCTTGTTTTTGGCGGATGGCATCTGTAACTCATGCGGCGTGAAAGCCAAGAACAAAAGGGTATTCTGGCGTCGGTCGATATATATGTGGAAGCGATATCTCCTCTATATAGGACAAAATTCAGGGGCAATCGGGCAAAAAGCGCAAAAAGAAAATGAAGTACTTTCAAGGACGCCATAGAATGGACATATGTTCACTAAAGCGGTCATAATTTTGTCATTGGTCCGTGTCGGACACATAAGTACTCAAACTACTCATGGTGGCCTGTGAATCAAAAAATACTCCCCTTGGCGAGGAGGCCAGATACCCTCAAATTCAGCCCTAAGCGGGAATTTTTGGCCACGAAAGTCAAAGAACATCATTAAATCATTTGTCTTTCGGACATTTTTGAACCATTGGCACTTCCTTTTGAAGGAAATTTGAGAGATTATGTTCCTTATAGACACTAGCCCCTGGTAGAGACAAGCGTGCCTTTTGCATATGCTCTATGATCAGGCAATCTCATTTGGCCGTAAATTGAAGAAAATCCGTGACTATATGCCTTATTCTCCTTTTTAGCGGATGGCATGCTATAACTCATGCGGCGTGAAAGCCAAGAACAAAAGGGCATTCTGGCATCGGTAAATATATATGTGAAGCGATATCTCCTCTATAGAGGACAAGAAATTTTAGGCAATCGGGAAAAAAGCATGCGAGAAAATGAAGTACTTTCAAGGACTGCCATAGAATGGACTGATGTTCACTAAAACATTCATAATTTTGTCATTCGGAGTCCGTGTCAGACCCATAAGTACTCAAACTGCTTGCGGCGAGCGCCCGAATCCAAAAAATACTCCCCGCTTGCGCTAGGAGGCCCGGAGTGCCCACAAATTCAGCTTTAAGCAGGACTTTTTGGCCCAGAAAGTCAAAGAACATCATTCGTCCTTATTTTTCAGACAAGTTTCTGAACCCATTGGCACTTCCTTTTGAAGGAAATTCGATAGATTATGTTGCTTATAGACATTATCCCCCCTGGTAGGGACAAAAGTACCTTTGTGTAGATGCTCTATGATCCGGGCAATCTCATTTGGTCGTAAATTAAAGAAAATCCAGCGGCTATATGCCTTATTCTCCTTCTTTTTGCCGGATGGCATGCTGTAACTCATGCGCGTTAAAGCCAAGAACAAAAGGGCATTCTGGCATCGGTAAATATATATGTGGAAGCGACATCTCCTCTATAGAGGACAAGAAATTTTAGAAATCGGCAAAAAGCATGCGAGAGAATGAAGTACTTTCAAGGGCGCCATAGAATGGACGGATGTTCACTAAAATGGTCATACTTTTGTCATCCGGTCCGTGTCGGACCCATAAGTACTCGAACTACTCGCGGCAAGCCAGCGAATCGAAAAAATACTCACGCTTCGCCGGGGACACAGAGTACCCTCAAATCAGCCTTAAGCGGGACTTTTGGTCACGAAAGTCAAAGAACATCATTAAATCATTTGTTTTGAGACAAGTTTCTAAACCCATTGGCACTTCCTTTTGAAGGAAATTAGAGATTATGTTGCTTATAGACACTAGCCCCCTGGTGAGACAAAGCGTAACTTCTGCGGATGCTCTATGATCAGGCGATCTCATTTGGCTGTAAATTGAAGAAAATCAAAGGCTATATGCCTTATTCTCCTTATTTTAGCGGATGGCATCTTTGTAAATCATCGGCGTGAAAGCCAAGAACAAAAGGCATTCTGGCATCGGTCGATATATATGTGGAAGCGATATCTCCTCTATAGAGGACAAGAAAGTTTGGGGCAATCAGGGAAAAAGCGCATGAGAAAATGAAGTACTTTCAAGGACTGCCATAGAATGGAGAGATGTTCACTAAAATGGTCATAATTTTGTCATTCGGAGTCCGTGTTGGACCCATAAGTACTCAAACTGCTCGCGGCGGGCGCGCGAATCAAAAATACTCCTCGCTTCCTCTAGGAGGCCGGGAGTACCCTCAAATTCAGCCTTAAGAAGGACTTTTTGGCCCTGAAAGTCAAAGAACATCATTCCTCGCAGTTTTTCAGACAAGTTTGTGAACCCATTGGCACTTCCTATTGAAGGAAATTCGAGAGATTATATTGCTTATAGACACTAGCCCCCCTGGTAGGGACAAACATACCTTTCTGCAGATGCTCTACGATCCGGGCAATATTATTTCGCCGTAAATTGAAGAAAATCCAGCGGCTATATGCCTTATTCTCCTTGTTTTTAGCGGATGGCATCTTTGTAACTCATGCGGCGTGAAAGCCAAGAACAAAAGGGCATTCGGCATCGGTCGATATATATGTGGAAGCGATATCTCCTCTATAGAGGACAAGAAATTTTAGGCAATCGGTAAAGCGCGAGAAAATGAAGTACTTTCAAGGACGCCATAGAATGGACAGATGTTGACAAAAGCGGCCATAATTTTATCATTGGATCCATATCGGACCCATAGGTACTCAAACTGCTTTCATGGCCGTATGTGAATCAAAAATACTCCGCTTGCGCCCGGAGGCCGGTACCCTCAAATTCAGACTTAAGCGAGGACTTTTTGTTTGAATGTCAAAGAACATCATTACGCTTGTTGTTTTTGGACAAGTTTACGAACCCATTGGCACTTCCTTTTGAAGAAAATTCGAGAGATTATGTTGCTTATAGACACTAGCCACCTGGTAGGGACAATCGTACCTTCTGCGGATGCTCTATGATCAAGGCAATCTGATTTGGCGTAAATTGAAGAAAATCCATGACTATATGCCTTATTCTCCTTGTTTTTGCGGATGGCATCTGTAACTCATGGGCGTGAAAGCCAAGAACACAAGGGCATTCCTTGCATCGATCGATATATATGTGGAAGCGATATCTCCTCTATAGAGGACAATAAAGTTTAGGCAATCAAGCAAAAAGCGCGCGAAAATGAAGTACTTTCAAGGACCGCCATAGAATGGAGATATGTTCACTAAAGCGGTCATAATTTTGTCATTGAGTCCATATCGGACCCATAAGTACTCAAACTGCTTTCATGGCGGCTCAAATCGAGAAAATACTCCCGCTTGACTTTTTGGTACGAAAGTCAAAAAAACGTCATTAAATCGCTGTTTCTGAGACAAGTTTACGAACCAATTGGCACTTCCTTTTGAAGGAAATTCGAGAGATTATGTTGCTTATAGACATTAGCCCCCAGTAGGGACAAGCGTACCTTCTGCGGATGCTCTATGATCCGGGTAATCTCATTTGGCGTAAATTGAAGAAAATCCAGCTGACTATATGCCTTATTCTCCTTGTTTTAGCGGATGGCATCTTTGTAACTCATGCGGCGTGAAATCCCGAACAAATGGGCATTCTGGCATCGGTCGATATATATGTGGAAGCGATATCTCCTCTATAGAGGACAAGAAATTTTAGGCAATCGAGGCAAAAAGCGCATGAGAAAATGAAGTACTTTCAAGGACGCCATAGAATGGAGAGATGTTCACTAAAATGGTCATAATTTTGTCATCTGAGTCCGTGTTGGACCCATAAGTACTCAAACTGCTTTCGCGTGAGTCTTGTGAATCAAAAATACTCCCGCTTCCACCGGGAGGCACGGAGTACCCTCAACTTCAGCCTTAAGCATGACTTTTTGTACGAAAGTCAAAGAACATCATTAAATCATTGTTTTTCATACAAGTTTACGAACCCATTGGCACTTCCTATTGAAGGAAATTCAAGAGATTATGTTGCTTATAGACACTAGCCCCCTAGTAGGGACAAGCGTACCTTCTGCGGATGTTGTATGATTAAGGCGATCTCATTTGGCGTAAATTGATTAAAATCAAAGGCTATATGCCTTAGTCTCCTTGTTTTCGCGGATGGCATCTTGTAACTCATGCGTGAAAGCCGCAGAACAAAAGGGCATTCTGGCATCGGTCAATATATATGTGGAAATGATATCTCCTCTATAGAGGACAAGAAATTTTAGAACGAATCGGCAAAAAGCGCGAGAAAATGAAGTACTTTCAAGAGCGCCATAGAATGGACGAGATGTTCACTAAAATGATCATAATTGTCATTGGTCCGTGTCGGACCCATAAGTACTCAATCTAAAAATACTCCCGCTTGCGCGAGTGACCAGTACCCACTAATTCAGCCTTAAGCGGGACTTTTGTACGAAAGTCAAAGTACATCATTAAATCATTGTATTTGAGACAAGTTTACGAACCCATTGGCACTTCCTTTTGAAGGAAATTCGAGAGATTATGTTGCTTATAGACATTAGCCCCTGGTAGGAACAAGCGTACCATTCTGCGGATGCTCTATGATCAAAATCTCATTTGGCCGTAAATTAAAGAAAATCCAGCGGCTATATGCCTTATTCTCCTTGTTTTGCGGATGGCATGCTATAACTCATGCGTTAAAGCTAAGAACAAAGCGGCATTCTGGCATCGGTCGATATATATGTGGAAGCGATATCTCCTCCATAGAGGACAAGAAATTTTAGGGCAATCGGGGCCAAAAGCGCACTAGAAAATGAAGTAGTTTCAAGGACGCCATAGAATGGACAAATGTTCACTAAAGCGGTCATAATTTTGTCATTGGTCCGTGTCGGACCCATAAGTACTCAAACTGCTGGAGACGGTAGCGCAAATCAAAAATACTCACGCTTCCGCCGGAAAGCCTAGAAAGTACCCTCAAATTCAGCCTTAAGCGGGACTTTTGGCCACGAAAGTCAAAGAACATCATTAAATGCAGTTTTTCAGACAAGTTTCTCAACCCATTGGCACTTCCTTTAGAAGGAAATTCGAGAGATTATGTTGCTTATAGACATTAGCCCCCTGGTAGGGACAAATGTACCTTTATGCAGATGCTCTATGATATGGGTAATCTCAGTTGGCGTATATTGAAGAAAATCCAGCAGCTATATGCCTTATTCTCCTTGTTTTGGCGGATGGCATGTTTGTAACTCATGCGCGTGAAAGCCAAGAACAAAAGGGCATTCTGGCATCGGTCGATACATATGTGGAAGCGATATCTCCTCTATAGAGGACAAGAAAGTTTGGGGCATCCTACGGTCATCACCATGAGAAAATTAAGTACTTTCAAGGTGATGCGGAGCATCCTACGGTCATCACCATGTCAAGAGTTCATTTGGCAAGTGACACGTGCGACCTCTACTTTTCATACATAAAGGTGAATCTTCTCCTTTACACGTGTTCAATTGACCCCTTCGAGGCTGGTATACTACTTGACACTCCACCCGTGTGCATGCATAGGTATCACCGGATGTTGGTGTACTAAAGTAGGGGTACCTTAGTACCCCGAACTTGTGCTGCAGGCGATCGCAGCACCCAGCGGCAAGGCTTGCCGGTAGCGCCATAAAACCCTCCACCATTCTTTATTCTGCCATTCAAGAACAAAGTACTAGCCAAGAACACGAAGGCCCGGCAAGAAGGAGCTTGCGGGAAGATAACAGGGCATCACCGGAAGATTTTTGCGGCGGCCCAGCGCCCGAGCAAGGCCGGCGGCGAGGCTTGCTTGCCGGCACAACAAAGAGAAGGCGCGACAAGGCACTTGCTGCGGCAAGGCTTGCGCCAAACTCCAGGCGCACCTAGCGGTAGGGGCCTTTGTTGTGCCTTTGTTGTACCAACCGCAATTTTACCTTTCTACCCCCTCTTCCTCTGCTGCCACTGTGGATCCCCCCCTTGAGTATAAAAGGAGGCCCATGCGCATGCGTAGAAGGGTTCGATCCATTCGATACCTAGGACACCACCATCGCTTTCATGCGCTCGGCAAGATCAAGTAACAAGCAAAAAGCAGCGATGGGGTTTTATCTCTCCGGAGAGCCCGAAGCTGGGTAAAATCGCCCGTCTCCCCAGCGCTCGACCTCGATCTGCTCTGCGCCCGACCCGCTCCTTAGCGAACTAGAAGGGCCCCGATTTATAGGTGCTCGAGCCACAGAGATCGCCCGACATCTTTGGCGCGCCGGTAGAAGCGTCGAGATCGTGAGCATCGATCCGGTCTCCGCGCTACATCAGCGTCGCCGTCAACTTGCCACGAAGAAGAAGCCTTGGAGGTGGCGCTCCGTCTGTCGATTCCACCACCACCGCCGGACAGCGGCGGTGAGGTGAACTCAATGAGGGCGGGTGCGCCGGTGGGTCTCGCGTCGTCACGGATCCAGAACAAGGCCCGCAAAACGCCGGCGGCAGTGCGAGCGCCGCACCCTTCCCGGAGGTGCAAGGTCGACAACGCCCGGTGCTCCTAGCACCGTGCTCGCGTTGGAGCAAGGCCAAGCCGGTGGGTCGCGGGGCCTTCGAGTCGACATACTGCGCCCGCATCTTTGGCGCGAGTGGTCTGATCGCCGGGCGGTGTTGCTCCTCCCAATCGGTTGGGAGTCCGAGCACATCCGCTCCTCGCGCCGCTCGTCGCCACCGCCACCCAAGAGCGAGCGGAAGCGTTGGCGAGCCAGCTGCTTCTAGATTACCCTCGGCGCCGCACAAGATCGGCGGCGGAGGATGACCATATCTGACCTCATCGGCCGCCCAGCAGCGACAAGCCCAGCGACCGGCAGCGTCGAGGCCCGGCAAGCGCCCGGCGCAGGCAGCGTCGGCGAGACGGCTGAAGTGCCGCTTCCATGCCTCCCAATCCCAAAGGCCAAGATCGCGGTTGCGGACCAACCTTTGGCGACTCCACCGCATCGTCGGACCAGCGAACTTCGCCGCGATCGGCGCCCGTTCTCGAGGCAGCAACACGAAAACGCTCACACCGCGCCGAGCACCGGAGAAAGCGCGGCGACAATCGACCACCGCAGCTGGGCCCGCCGTCGACATGCACGCACCGGGGAACCGGCGACTTCCGTCTGTGGCGGGTTGCCCTGCGTTCACCGCGCTGCGGCAAGTCGATGGCCCAAAACCAAGAACTTCAAGCGGGCGTGCGAGAAATGCAGCGGCGGGATACACCGTCGGAGTTCCTCGGCATCTACACCATCGCGGTGCGAGCTGCGGAGGCGCGGCGAAGATCCTGCCAACTACTTCCAGCTGGTACTCAAGCCCAATGTCGGTGTTGGCTCATGCACTTGCGAGCAGCTCCATCTCTTCATGGGCGGACTGTGTCATCGGTTTGTCGGCGCCTTCACGGGTGGCCACAAGCCTCATAGCTGGGAAGTGACCTCCACTTGCTCGTCCGGAAGGAGGAGCCCTGGCGCAAGTATATACAAAGATTCAGCCCGGTGCGGCGCAACATCCCGGGCGTCCACCTGCCGCGGTTATTAGCGCGTTTCATCGAAACGTCGCGTAACCGCGGGATGAGGAGAGATGGCGATGTGCAAAATCAGAGATGTCGGTGAGCTCTCGCTCTGGCGACAAGTGTGCCAAGTGAGGAGGAGGAAAATCCCGGAGAGGTTCGGAGCAGAAGGATCGGCGGTGAGGGCGCCGCCCGAGGCAAGGAAGAAGCGGGCGGAACAATAGGAAGAAAGGCTAAGGATGTACTAGCTGTTGAGCATTCCGGCAGCGGGCCGGCTCCGACAAGGCCAAGACCGGCGACTCGGCGAGGCTGTGGTAGCCGCCGACAAGCGAGGATAGCTCCGAAGCGGTATTACAAGATCCACCGTACCAAGGGCCATGATCTCCAAACCTGCAAGAAAGTAGAAGCGGATGGCGGGCTGAGAAAGCTGAATCTGGCGTCGCGACAAGGAAGGGCCGGGGAGGTGGCGGAGGATCGACAAGCTTCTCGCCGGGGAGGCACGCGGCAAGGCCAAAGCGCGGCAAGAGGCAGGCCTCCAGCGGCGCGACAAGGACCAAGATGAAGATGAGGATGATGAGATGGAGGAAGATGAGGCCCGATGACCGGGGAGTTTGGAAGGCAGCAGAGGTGTTGTGCATCGGCCAGGCGGCGCCTCTCTGCACCTCGCACCGCCAACTCAAGCGGTGGGTCGCGAAGTGAGCGCCCGTGGGCCGTCCGTCGGTAGCGCAAGCCTACGAAGTGGTCAGCCGCCCATCGTCTTGACGTTGAGACCGCCCTGATCGCGTCACTGCGGTCGGTGCTTGCCGATGTTGGTTTCACCAACAATCTGCAACCTCAAGGTCACGAATCTTTGGTTGACGGCCGGGCGGCTGAACAATTTCCTCCATTGTACTCAAGCTCTAGATCCCGACGGCGAGCTTGAGGAGGTGGCACCTTCGAGGATAAACCGGGAAGAGCCAACCCAAAGGAAGATCACATTACGGTGGCGTTGTGAATTGAACCGGTGAGAGGTCACGTTTGGCGTGGCTGATATCCTTATCCTACAGCGGGATACTCGGCCGACCCTTTTCGCCAAGCTCATGGCGGCCTCTCACCACGCATACCATGTGCTCAAGATGCCTAGCCCGATGAGTGTCATTGTTGTCCAAGGAGACAAGAGGATGCACTCATCTGCGCCGACAAGATCTACCGAAACAGCAGCAGCCCTTGGCGCGAGCCACTTGCATTGAAGCTCCCGGGAAGAAGAATGCCAAGTCAGCAGGACAGCTCTGGTGCCCACTCGGCAGCGCACCTCCCGGGCGCTGCGCTGCCGTCGAGGGCCTTTCCTCGAGCCCAGTGTCAAATGCAAAAGGCAAAAATAACCTTGCCAAAGACCAAGAAGGTGGCCGCCAAGGAGGGCGGCAGCGGTGGTACTTTCACCATCGGTGCCACGCTTGATCCTAAATAGGAAGCGGCGCTCGTTGCTTTCTGCGGCGAATGTCGATGTGTTTGCATGGCAACCATCGACATCCCAGCGTTCCCGAAATGTCGAGCACCACCTTGCCGTCGCCCTCACCTTGCGACCCGTCAAGCAAAAAGTCGAAAGCAAGCAATAGGCGTCAAGAGTTCATAGCGGAGGAGATCGGGAAGTTAGAAGCGGCGGGCCTGGTCCGAAGTCTGCATCCAACATGGTTAGCTAACCCGGTGGTAAATGCATAAAGGCGAATGGGAAGTGGAGGCTTTGCATCGACTTCACCGATGTAAATAAAGCATGTCCCAAAGATCCCTTCCCTTTGCCGCGCATCGACCAGATTGTAGACTCCACGGCGGGATGTGATCGCTCTCATTTCTTGATGCTTACTCGGGATATCATCGGATCTTCATGGCGAAGAGGATGAGGAAAAACCGCATTCATTACTCCGTGTAGCGCGTCTTTGCCCGTCACGGATGCCTTTCGGGTTGAAGAATGCGGTTCAACATTGCAAGTAGTCAGCCATGCTTTTGAGCCCGGTTGCCGCGAAATGTAGAAGCTTACATGGATGACATAGTGGTCAAAAGCAAAGACAAAGAGACTACGATCCAAGATTTGGGCGAGACTTTTTGCAAATCTGCGAGAGTCAATCTCAAGTTGAACCCGAGAAGTGCGTGTTGGAGTTCCTTAGGCAAGCTTCTCGGGTTCTTTATATCTCGAGAGGATTGAAGCCAACCCGACAAGATCAAAACCATTGAGCAAATTGAAGCACCAAAGCGCGTCAAGGATGTGAGAAGGCTTGCGGGCTGTGTTCTTTGCTCTCGGTGGGTTCATCTCTAAATCTGCTTGGCGGCATACTGCTATTTTCAAAATGTTGAAAAAGCGGGTCAATGAAATGGACTCGGAAGCGGAGGCTGCGCTGCGAGACTTGAAGAGATACCTATCCTCCACTCCGACACTTGTCGCACCAAAGCCACAAGAGAAGTTCTTGCTATATCTAGCGGCACCAATCGAGTGGTTAGTGCTGCGTTAGTTCGGAAAGGAGGCGGATGATGAAGTCGCGACGCGGCAAGCGAGTCCGGCGACAAGCGAGGCTTCTCAGACAAGTTACAGCTCCGGCAAGGGCGGATCTGTCACGATTGCGGAAGGAAAACAAAAGAAGATGGTGCGGCGCCCGGTTTACTGTCGACTCCCTCTGCGAGGGGCTAGATCAAGTACTACTGGCGTGCGAAGTTGCTTCGGCCTCCTCATGGCCTCGAGGAAGCTGCGCCATTACTTTCAAGCGCATGAAATCACGGTTGTCACTCGCTTTCCGCTGAAGAAGATCTGCGAGAATCCGAAGCAGCGAGCGGGATTGTCAGTGGGCACTAGAGCTATCAAGTTTTGGCCTCAAGTTTGAGAGTACCTCAACTATCTGAGCCAGCATTGGCAGAATTTATAGCGAGTGGGCGTAACACCCGATGAAGAAACTCGGAAAGAGCATCCCGTCAAGGAAGCGGACAAAGAATGGATCATGTACTTTGATGGTGCCTTCTCGCTGCAAAGCGCCCGGTGTTGGCGTACTACTTATCGCACCCGGAGAGCACCTCAAATCGTGGTCGGATGCACTTTCCCAAGGAGCAAGCAACAAACAACAACTGCAGTATGAGGGCTTGCTTGCGGACTCGAGGATCATGGCGAGAACTTGGGATCGGGAAGCTTATTGTCGGGGTGACTCGCGGCTCGTCGTCGCCAAGTTAACAATGATTATCGAGCCCATTGATGGAAGCATACATTGATGAAGTGAGAAAGCTAGAAGAGCATTTTGGCGGACTGCAAATGGAACATGTTCCAAGAGCCCGAATGACATTGCGGATGCTTTGTCAAAGTCGCGCCGCCTCAAGTTGCACAATGGAACCGGGATTTTTTGTGCTCAAGCTAACTCAGCCGTCTGTGACACCAATCAAGCTGGACAAAGCAAGAAAAAAGTTGGTTACGGCGACTACTTTCCGGCAGAGCTTCCGTAGCCGCCGAGAAGGTCCCAGAATCAACACGAGAAAGTCTTGAGGCGACCTGCTCAGACAAGCCCGAGAACTGTTCGTTGAAGCGAGCGCTCCCGCTAAGCTGTGTCCCGACACGCTTGCGGGAACATCACCTTCTGGCAGGATCGAGATCCTTGCCGTGAAGTGGATGTTCCCTGGCAGACATTCGCCTTTAGTCCTTGTCGTCGAGCCTCGGGCTCCGGCATGAACACACCAGATCGTCCATTTCCTTCAAGCAGGGAACTTCGAGGAACAAGAAGAAGCGGAGAGAGTAGCCCGACAATCAAGTATGTACCAGTTTGTCGACGACATCTATGCTGAGAGAAGATTCAGCGGAGTAAAATTGAAGTGCATTTCCGGGAAGATGGGCGGCAACTGTTGGCGGAGATACATGGAGGCATATGTGGTCACCACATTGGCGCAAAACACTTAAGCAAGGCTTTCGGCAAAGGCTTCTTCGGCGACAACCCTCAAGATGCAAGCTGCACAAGTAACCAAGTGTGAGCGTGACAATTCCACTCCAAACAGATTCACCAACCAGCTCAAGCTCTCCAAACAATCCCTTTATCTGGCCATTTTGATGCAGGGCTCGACATCCTCGGCCCTTTTCCCGGGCTGTCGGGGCCTTGAGTACTTATGCGTTGCAATCGACAAGTTCACAAAGTGGCACGAAGTGGAACCGATGAGGAAGGTGACAGCCGATCAGCGATCAAGTTCTTCAAGTCAATTGTTTGCCGTTTGGAATCCCCAATAGGATCATCACCGACAATGGCACAAAATTCACGAGCCACACCTTCATGCGATCGCCCAAGATCTTGGCACCAAGATTTGCTTTATTCATTGCTCACCGAGAAGCAGCGGTCAAGCGGAGAGGCGAATGCTGAAGTGTTCTGTGAGCTCAAGACTAGAACTTCGATAGGCTGCACAAGTGCGGAAGAAATTGGATCGGCAGTTGCGGTGGTTCTTTAATCGATCGGACAACGTAAATCGAGCCCCGGCGGACACCCTTTGCTCTCGTCTACGGAGGCGAGGCAGTTCTCCCCGGAACTTCGTATCACGGGTCACCATGAGTGCTCACTTATGATGAGCTTGAGCAAGAGTGGCTGCGACAAGATGACGCGCTGCTCCTCGAGGGATCGTCTTGATTGCTGCTGTGCGAGCAGCTCGTTACCGACAAGCTTTGCGCGCTATCATAACCGCAAGGTTAACGCGAAGCTTGAGGAAAGCGACCTTGTTCTTGGCGAGTTCAATCCATGAAATTCAAACAAGTTGGCGGCAAAGTGGGAGGCCCTTACGGGTGAAGCAGTCACTAGGCGGCGCTGTCCATATGAGACCGAAGATGGCGTTCGGTGAGCAACTCCTGGAACATAGAGCATCTTCGCAAGTTTTACCCATAAGGCGCGGTTGCCGGACCCATTCCGGCAACCACCTTCTTTTGTACAAGCATTGCCGCTGTCGCATGTAACCCTTTGTACAAAGCCGGGCGCAGCCCCCGTGCGTAAATAAAGTTTGCGTGCTTTGCACATCTTGTCAAATTTAAGGCATTTTCTTCTTTTGCATCTGTATCTGACACTCTGTGCAGCACACACCCCCGGTAAGCAATAGTGAACCTTAAGGTTCTATACCATTATTTTCTCTTCTTTCTTCTCATAGACAGGGGTTTCCTCCGCCCACAAGTTCACGGGGAAGAAGGTAAAAGTATGGACCAGGCGTCGTTCAAAGGAATCTAGCCTTGCCGGGGGGCAGAAGACAGAAAAGCTAAGTTTTGAAATTTTCAAGTTATATTCCTTGAACGTTCGTGCCTTGTACGGAAAACCTGTGCGCGGAGGAATCAACTAGCGGCTAAGTTGCGCCCTAGCGTTGTTTCCGAGCCTGCTCAACAATGCGAGTGGGCTGCGACTAGTCCCGACAAGATTTCTTGCGGAGCAGCATCACCACAGGCTGCGATGTTCGCACTCAGCCGGTGTGCTTCGTGCAACAAGGTCCCTCAGCAGCGTGGGGTAAAAAGCGTACAAGGGATGCAACAGGATAAAGGGAATAAGCGACAAGCGGTATCGAATTAAGTTATATTACAAGAATGACTTATTATGGCACTAACTGAAATTGTTCCGTAACCAAAATGGCGGCAGCAAGAAAAAGGGAGAAGAGGGCAGCCTAATCCGCGCTCGCCATCGACCCTCTAACCTCGTTCACTTTGTCCACGATGGGTGCGGCGATGGCCTTGAGCTCCTCAACATCAGCGCCCTCGGCAGCTTCTTGGTGACACGGGAGAGGTCGATGCGGATTGCGGAAGAGGACCTTCACCAACACCTTCTCCGGGACCCAGCGTAGACAGCGCAGCGACTTAGCAGCCAAGCTGCCGGGATCCTTTCCGGAGCTGCGGGCTACCGTCACCACATCCTTGAAGAAAAGCGTGAGCTTGGGCTGGCTGGAGGTTCCCCTCATGTAAGTACCCAAAGCCCGTCAAGTTCAGCTCCGCCAGCTCCTCGTCAATGAGCGCGGCGATGTTGACGAGGCCTTCCGTCTAGAGCTCCACCGTGGTCTTAAGGGCGTTCTGGGCCTCGGCGGCCCTCGTCAATAGCTCCTCGTTGTCCTTGAGGTCCTTCCTCAGGGTATCTTCTCGCTTCTTGGCGGCATCCAGCGTTTCCGTCAAGGTGGCCAGTTTCAGCCCTAGGTCAGCGCTCGAGTCCTTGGCGGCGTTCAGCTCTTTGATCTTCTCGGAGAGTTGGGCTTGCAGATCGCCGTGGGCGCGCGCATCCTTCTCACGATCGCGCTGGAGTGCGGCAAGCTCCTCGCTCTTCCTCGTCGCGTCCGCCTCCAGCTGTGTCACTTTTTCCTCCAACTCCTTCTTGGCGGCCTCGGCAGCGGCGTGGCGTCTTCGCTTCCTTGGCGCCCGCCAAGTGACTGTTCCCAGACGGCAAGCTCCTCGTCATGGCTGTCCAATCGCCTTCCTTTGTATCAGCTCGCCGTCCGCTTGGACAGCTCCTCGGCGTGACAAGCCTCTGCTGCTCCTCGGCTTCCGCCTTCTCGGAATGAAACGCCTTCTTCGCCTCATCGAGCTCGCCCTCTCCTCGGCAATGGACCGGAGGCCTCTTGGTTCTTGACTCTTGAGTTCTTGCGCATGCTTTTCTATGTCAGCTCCCACTTGTCGACAAGCGCTTCCGGGACTCAAGCCGCTTGCGGGCGTGATAAGTGACACCGACTTCGGATGTTGCTCCTCCTCGGACTCGCCACTACTCTGCTTGGCTGTGTCGACCACCGTCGGCCAGCGGAGGCAGTACCTTCCGTCAAATTCCTCTCCTTCAATTGGTGCCTGGGCTCGGCGCCCGGGGAGCTCGTCTCTGCGCCCTCGCCCGGCTTTCAAGTATCGCGGGCTGGGGCTCCTCGAGCTTAAGCGCCGCACCAGCAGTGGAGGATCGGCGATCGGGAGGCACCTTGCGCCCTGCATCCTCCGGGTCATCGGCGCGGTCACGGACCCTCATGGCCCTGTGCAGCGACCCGTGGCCTCTTCGCGGTGGGCTCCTCGCACCAACCCCTCCTTCAGCGGCAGCGGCATCCTCGGTGTTGCCATGGCCGTCCTCCGCCGGCGACCTCGAGACTCCGCCAGGTCCCCAAGGGAGGATCTGAAAACAAGGAGGAAAAGAGATAGTCAAGCAAATACCGAGAAAAGGAAAAGGGAGATCAGCGAGATCCAGGGAAAGTCCCGACAAGGAGGCTCACCGGCTGGGAGTGCAGCCCACAGGCTCCACCACGGGGGCTCGCCAGATCCGCCCCTTGCAGGGGACCCCTTCCTTGCGGAGGCGGCTCCCACATCGAGTCGGCCCTCGGTGGCGTGGTCGAGGCCGGCGACACCTCATCATCGATCCTCGGCTGCTCTGGTGGGCCTGCTCTTCTCCTATATACAAAGAGCCAATAATCAAGATATTGGCGGAAGAAGAAGCGACCATCTGCGCCCGACGGGAGGTGAATCGAGACACTCACGATGGGGGCTGTCTTTGGGAGCTGCTCTGAGGAAATGGCCGGGTCCGTCAAAGTGGTCTCAGATGTATCTTCGCCGCCTTAGCGGATCATCCTCGACCACCGGGACCACAGCCCTCTTCGCCGCCCTCTCCTTGAGTCTGGGATAGAACAAGAGTTTGTAGAGAGAGCAGATTAGATACAAGACAAACAATGGCAAGAATCAAGGAAAAAAGTGCAGTACAAAAAAGCCTTACTCCTCCTCGTCCTCGTCCTCTTAAATGCGTCATCAAAGCTCGGTCGGAGAGGTCAAACTCGGTGCCCTCCTGCGGCGGCGTGGCGGAAAAGTAGGCTCCTTTGGCGCTTACCAAGGGCATGGCGAAGTCGGCGTGGCAGCCGAAGACCGGCCTCGGTTGCCGGTAGCGGTTTGTGATCCTCCAGCGGCAGCGAAGTTTGCGCGGTGGAAGCGCGTCCGTGGCGCCTTGGCTGCCGATCGGCTGTGCCTCTGCCGGCTCTCAACTCGCGGAGCGCCTTCTCGGATGAAGCGGGGCTGCGCCGAGGGCTCCGTCGGTGGCAAGTTGCTCGAAAACAGCCGGCGCTCGCACCCTCGGCGGGCTGGCTCGCCCGGCGCAGCCCCCGCCGTCATCGCCATCTCCGGCGAGATCTTCATGGCGGCAAGGCTTGCCGCCTCAACTACTCCGCCTCCGCCGGTGTGAAGCCAAACTTCGCCATGGCGGCGGCTACCGCCGCCTCCTCGGCCCTGCTAGCAATGTCGCCTGACTCACTTTGGCGGTGGTGGCGTGGTGGTGAGCTTCGCTCGTCGGTTAACGCCGCCTCAAGCAGGTCATCAAAAATTGCTGCTACGACCTCGGCGGCGGGCTCTATGAAGTTGGCACTTACCCCGTGCGAGTCGCATTCTGGCATCATCGCACAGATGCGGTCGCGCTGGGAGTTATTGCACAAAGGGATGACACCCTGCGGCAACTAGAACCACTCTGGGTGATTGGGGTCGTGTTTGAGCGTCTCCCTCGGCGTCGCATCAGCTCGGGGCTGTGAAGTTGAAGTTGAGGCCGAGCGCAGCCTCATGAAATCCGCCGGGCGGCTGAACAGCGGCGGGCCTCCCCTTGCACGCAAAGGCGCGTCTGACGGCGAAGAAATCTGCGCCGACCGCCCTGTTGTGAGTCGGCGTGCTGAGCCGAAGGATTCGGGTTGTGGCGATCGTCGACTTAGCATCATCCGGCTGACAGGCGCTCCGGTCATTGCGGCGCACCCACGAGTCTTGCGCAGCTTGGTGAGCGACAGCGGATCGGCATCACGGATCAACACCCTCCGCCCTCCACTCGCCCCATTTGCTGCGAAGCTCACCGGCAAATCGCCTCCTTCATGTCCATCCGGAGGTCCATGCGATTCCGCCAGACCCGGTGGCTCCCTTTCTCAGCCGAGGGAAAAATAATGGCGAAAAAAGCGACCTTTGGGAAGGATACCAGCGAAGTTCTCGCAAAGGTCTTGTGAAAACCGCCATTGTCGAGCGGCGTTGGGGTGAAATCGACGAGATGGAACCCATAGGTATTCATAATGTCGAAAAAAGTCGAGAAAAAGGTGGGCGAGCCGCAATAGAAGAACAGGGAAAAAGTAGTACCCTCTGGGGCACTTCTTGATTTGGAAACCTCGCGGCTTACCGGCGTCTTGCGGATGCGCCGCGTCTCCTTCGACCAAAAAGGTAAAACCTCGCCCTTGGCGCATCCGGGGTGAGCTCGGGAGGGAAAAGCACCCGCCTCTTGCGCAGCGCCTCGAGCTCTTGTGCCTCGGTCGATTTCTCGGCCTTCGCGGCCTTCGTAGCCTTCCCGGCCTTCGGGGCCATGGCGGGGGCAGCGGGGGGAGGCAGAAGCGGCGGCGGCAACGGCGGCGATGGGCGGCGGAGCACTATTTCTTTCTCGATTCGAGAGGCGGAGGAGGCGTCAGAGCTTTGGAGGAAGGAACGCAAGTGGCGAAAGTGGGAGAACGGCCCGTTCCTCCGCTTATAAGCGAGAGGATCTGAGCGTTCGCATTCTCTGGAATTAAGCGCCACCCGTGTCTCCCGACACCACAATCGGCAGCGTCTTGAATTCGGAGGAAGCTTGGTGGACCACGAGCCCGATTCTGCGGACCAGGCCCAGCGTGCCGTGCCTTTGTTTTGGGCTGGCCCAACAACGCTTCGGCACCGTGTATGGCCCAGGCCGGGGCTCTGTCGGTGTACTAAAGTAGGGGTACCTTAGTACCCGAACTTGTCTGCAGGCGATCGCAGCACCTGCGGCAAGGCTTGCGGGCGCCCGCCAAAGGCCCTCCACCATTCTTTATTACTGCCATTCAAGAACAAAGTACTAGCCAAGAACACGAAGGCCCGGCAAGAGCTTGCGGGAAGATAACTGAGGCATCACGGAAGATTTGCGCTGGCGCCCAGCGCCCCCAGGCAAACAAACCGGCAAGCTTGCCGGCACAACAAGAAGAAGGTTGCGGCAAGGCACTTGCCGCGGCAAAACTACCGCCCAAACTCTAAGCGCGCAATGACGTGTCATCACAAAGGCCATCCCAAGGGCGCGTGGCGAGGCACTACGCAGCCATGCGGAGCAAGGGGCAAGCAGATGTGCAGAGATGCCATTGTGGCAACCGGTGGCTCACTTAGCAGTCACCCCTCCTGCCTTTGTTGGGGCGGCCGGACGGGCATTAATGCCCTTGTCCCTACCGTCGAGTTAGGTAGAGGCCTTTGTTGTCTGCTGTTGTACCAACCCGCAATTTTACCTTTCTACCCCTCTTCCCTGCTGCCACTGTGGATCCCCCCCTTGAGTATAAAGGGAGGCCCATGCATGCGTAAAGGGTTCGATCCATTGATACCTAGGACACCACCATCGCTTTCATGCGCTCGAGCAAGATCAAGTAACAAGCAAAAGGCAGCGATGGGGATTTATCTCGGAGAGCCCGGCTGGGTAAAATCGCCCGTTCCCCAGCTCGACCTCGATCTGCTCTGCGCCCGACCCCGCTCCCTTGCCGAACTAGAAGGGCCCCGGTGCCCCATAGGTGCTCGAGCCCAGAGATCGCCCGACACGGAGCTTCACAGACGGCGAGGAGGAGTGCAAGCACCCGGAACACCTACACCATCCACGAGGAAGCATGGAAGAAAGGCGGAAAAGCGGGCTGCTACAAGTCACAGCCACGGACGACCGGTCCTTACGGATGTCCAAGCGCTGGAAGTTCAACCTGCGAAGCAGCTACTGGTGAGAGACTCTGCGGCGGACGACCGCCATATACAGACGTCAAACAAGTCCCAGCGCCGGACGACCAGCGCCGACCGGACGTCCGGTGCCACCGATCGAGAAAGAAAACAATGGAAGTCGAAGACTTAGGACGTCCGGCCCGTCGAGAACCACGGATGTCAGAGACCCCCACCGGACGTCAAATAGCTGCCGATGTGCAGCCACGGCCTTTGGCCTTGTATCCTCTCCCACTTACCCCTTCGTGGCTAAGACTATAAATAGACCCTCTCCACCTCCTTTCTAGGGTTAGCAAATATGATAGCTCATTCTTAGGTGAGCTTTGCTCCTACCTCTACTCTTGAGAGAGAGAGACCACTCCCATGGAGTTCAATACCTCCATGTGAGAAGATCCCGAGGGATTCAAGCCCCCTTCGTGGGAAGATCCTTCTTGGATTCAAGCCCCATCTCCTTTGGATTTGGGATGAACTCTACCTTGTATCTTTCCTTTTGTTGTTCATGTACCTTGTGATCTTGTGTGTTTGATTGTCTAGTGGATGTGTGCTTGGACTTGTTCTTGAGTGTTTCCCTTGTGATTTGTCCCGTTCTTCCCGTGTTCTTCGTGCTCTTGAGGATCCCTCCAAGCGAAGATCGGCCTACACCGGGTTAGCCCCGTATCATATGGTATCATGAGCCATGTTTATCACGTATTTGGAGTCCCTCCCACCGTTTTCTAGCCTTGTTTTGTTGTGTTCTTCCCCAAAATTCAAAAATCCCCACCAAAAATAGCACCAATTTTTTTTGTGATTTGTTCATTTGATGATGTTTTGTTGATTTTGATCCATGGATTTGCTTGGTTTCAAGTGGATCTAGCATCTCCCCAAGTTTCCCCATCTTTCATCCACAAAATCTCATCAATTTTGACCCCAAAATCTTCATTTTCGGCCCAAAATCGCGTCCCGGAGCTCAAATCCCGCGTTGACCCAGACCCACCGGACGACCGCCACTTTACCGGTCGTCCGGAGCCCCAGGAACCACCGGACATCCACTACTTACCGGACGTCTGGCATCCCATTCCAGAACGAAATTAGCGGATTTCCGAGCTCACCGACGTCCGGCCACCGGACATCCGTCCATTTCCGGACGTCTGCTACCTGTAGTTTCAGACTTCGGCTGATTTTTGTTTTGTCCATAACTAATTCATCCGAACTCCGATTTTGACGTTCTTTAGCTCGTCTTGAATCTATTGACATCCCCCATCCCACAAAAATACCACCAACATCATTTGACTCCATCAAATTTTGTGAGTTTTGGCATCTTTGCCTAGGGCTACCACCATATCATCCGCATAGCCACAACCGACTTCCACAACCTAACATTTTATTCACGATCGCATTAGTGGTTGCTTGAGTAGTGAGTCGAGTCTCCTAAGGTTTTTCGGCTACTTAGGGACGATTGCTTCTTCTTCAACCACCACCACCACTTCCGCATTGCCAAGTGCAAACCTCCTCCGCTTTCCGCTACCACCATTTGACATTTGTGATTTGAGATTTTGAGTTCGCGGTTTTTCCGTTTCCTAAGGTGTTTCGGCCACTTAGGGACGAGTCTCCATCATCTTGGTATCTACACCAAGAACACTGCCACTCATCATCGCAAAGGATGGTAACCTCGATGACACCATTGTATATTCCCTTGCAATTGCATTGTTAACCTCTAGCCCATTTTGCGTCACTTGCCAATCGAGACTAGCCATTTGAGTATTGTCGGGCCACATTACTTGTGCACATTAGTGATCTACACCTTCCATTGCATACATACAATATCATATCTTGGTATCATCCATTGTGTCACAAGTTTGTTCCCGCATATACACAATTGCTATCTTGGTTTGCGCATTGGGCAAAAGTGGCCATAGAAAAAAAAAGAAATAAAGCTTTTAAGCAAAAGAAAAAGAGAGAGCAAAGAGCTTGTAAGCAATAGCCATAGCATCACAATATATCATATGTTATCATACTCTATCATCTTGGATCATCTTGTGAGAAACACCGGGAACCATACATACATAGCATACTTGGGATAGAAAGTTTATCCATTTTGCATCTTATAGGTTGTGCACAAGTGTCGTATCCGCCTTTGAGCAATCGTGCTAGCGTCTCTCTTGAGTTGTGCAACACGAGCGTTTTCCGTGGATTCCACATTTTGTGCTCATTCCTTGGTTGCACGACCCCATTTATCTATCCGTGTGTGTGTTTCCGTGTGCCACATATTGCTATTGGTCTACTTGTTTCGCTTGCGAATTTGTGAATCTCTTTCAACATTATTGACTCTTGCTAACATTTTGCATCAAATTTTTGTGCCACTATCCTCACCGAGCTCTACCATAAGCTTTAGTTGATAGGTGTGAGTGAACAAGTCCGGTACCAATTCCACTATTCTTTCATCTCACATTGGGTGAAACGGGATACATCCTCAACTTTGGGAAAAGGTAACTTGGTATTGTTTATCTCATTTCCTACTCACCTCTACTCGAGTCTTGTGATGGATAGGCGGGGCATTTCACCTTGGTCTACAACAACAACAGCGAGTTCGGCGCTTGAGAACAACAACTCCGATGCCAAGATGCAAGCTCAAATGGAGAGATCAAAGCCCTCATCGAGTCCTACAAGCGATCTTCCTCATCTTGAGAAGGCGCTCAAGAGCACATGCTTCCGAGCTACCATCTCGGCAAGATCACGCCGGCATCGACACCATCACCAACAAAACGTGAAGGTCAAGAGCTCAACACAAACAACCGCTCAGCGACCTCACCATCTCCTTGGCATCTTCGTAGCGACTTTAAGGCATCTTCGCCTACGGAAATACAACATCTTCGCCAACAAGCACCCCAAGACTACGCTCAGAGAAGCTCCCAAGCTCAAGTCCACGACTTCCACGAGCTACTACAACCTCGACATCGACCATGCGATTCCTTTCTATGGGACTCAAGAACCGAGGAGTATCTCGAGTTGGGCGTTTGATGGGCGACTACCTCAAGCTACATCAAGTTCCTCCGAAGATCAAGTGAAGTGCATACAAGAAACTTCCACGACTACGCATTGGCATGGTGGCTTCACACCTTGAGTACTACGAAATGAGTTGGCCCAAGGCGAGGAGAGCTTTGCGGTGACAGTTTGTGCCTCCAACCTAGAGCGGAACAACCGGCGCCAATTGGAGAACACCATCCAGGATCCAAGTCCATCGACAGCGTACTTCAAGGAGATGAAGATTGCCTTCTGACGAGCGGCATGGGCGACCCCATTTCGATGAAGTTCCACTTCATGATGGGATTACTGACGACATCTCCAAGACCATCTTCCTCGAGAACTACAAGTCCATCAACGACTACTACATTGGTGCTCCCAAGGCAGAACAAGAACTCATGAAGGCCAAGGCTTCTCCACCCCAAGAAAACTTCGTGGCGACCAAGCTCCATGAGAATGAGCATGAGGATAGTACCACCAAGATGTCCAAGCCCGACGAGCTCCAAGATGATGATCCCAAGTTTGACTTCACCGCCATCCCTCTTTGTGGCATTGATGGTGCCGAGTCTACCACCACTCTTTTTCAAGACGGTGCGGCGAAGAGTACGACTATGGAGACCTTCAAGGACCAAGCTTTGGAGGCGAGCGACAAGGTGGTGAGCAAGGATGATGCTTCCATCTTTGGCGGCGAGTGATGATGTGCCATCTTGGCCTTCATCCTGGCGGCGATGGCGAGATGATCGAGCATGGGATTTTCCCTTCGGTCATGGAGGAGAGTGATGATGTGCCATCTTTGGCATTCATCCACGGCGATGATGACGAGATGGTTGAGCATGGGATTCTCCCTTCGACCATGGTGACGTATGATGACTTGGTGACTTGTACCACCATATTGAGAGTGAGTGACTTCACCACTAGCCCCATATATGATGAGTTGCCACAATTCCAATGTGAGGAGAGCCACAAACCCCACCACTTGAGTGAGATGGTGACTCCACCATATGTGACTTTGAGTGCACCTATTTTGAGAAAGTGAGTGAACCACCACATAGCGAGAGTGTGATAGTTGATAGGTCTCGTGAGGCCATTTTCATTTCTAACAACTTGACCTCTACCTCTATTGTGTCTTCTCATTTGGTGCTAGGTCCCATTTATGATGGTGTAGATCCTCGGCGACCGTCCTCCCTTTGGACAAGACGATGGCCATGGTGGAATATGATGCACCCCCCACATGGTTCCATCAAGATGATGATATTGACCACCATTTGGTCTTTCCCACCTCAGCTACACCACTTGAGTGGAATGACAAAGGTAACAAAGGTGACGGTGATGCTCTAGTCCCACTAGTGGACATTCTTGACATTGATTGCTTGCATGATGTTGATCCACCTAGTACCATGCTTCATGCTAGTATGATTTTCCCATGTGATGATTTGCCCATTTATGATGAGTATGATGATTCTCTTGTGGAGTCTATTAGTTGTGATGCCATGTTACATATGATTTCTTGTGACAATTCTTTAGGTCACATCATGTTTGATAATCTGCTTGACTTGTCATATGCTATGCATGAGATCCATCATATGTCTTATTTGCAATCTCTTCATAGTGACTATGCATATGCCATTAAAATAAACCCAATTGGCACATATGACATAGATGACAAGCCCATGGTTATGGGAATTTGTTTTTCTTGTGATGATATTGATATGCTCCTTTGCATCATTTATCTCATATGCCATGCCATGACCACCTAACCCGGATATGCATTGTTTTGGATGTTGTCCATTTTCTCCATATGATATTTCCGCTATTGCTCATGAGGAGGCCCTATAGTTTCCTCCTACATTTTAGGAGATTTTGATCCATCCATTCATTGCATGATCCCCATACTTGTGTGCACCATATGCTCCCCATGAATAAACATGCTAATGATGTGCCATATACTTGCATTCTCAATTTGTGTCCCCATTGTGTCATACACAATAACTATTCTTTCATGATGGATGACATGTTCTTATACCATGCATCAAATTTCTTTGAGCATTTCTTATCTTGTGCTAACTCAGATGTGCACATACACATCATGATGGATGATGTGTACATTTACCACACGCACAATTTCTTTGGTTTGTCTCTTTTGTGTAGGTACCCATGAATACTTGTCAACCACGAGTTGACAAAACGAGCTCTAGAAACAGCGCTGATTTGGATCTCATGGATTGTTTTCCACCGCTCTCTTGCATAAAGACTTCGCTCATTTCTTCTACATGGCCCTCACTTGGCTATGGGTTATTGTTCATTACATATCATATGCCCATCTTGCCATGTTCACTTTTAATGTTATGCTCATTCCTATGCCTTTGACATGCATTTGTGACCCATGCTTTGCATTACACATGATGATTGATTCTAGTACTTGTATGTGTATTTGCAAGCTTGGTGGAGATATTTCTTGTTCTTGCCATGTTCCTTTTGTGCACCATTCCTATGATGATACTTCCATCTTCCTTTGTGTTCGTGCTTGTGATATGTCATGTGCATTCCCTATGCCTATTATTTGCTCACATGACATGATTGCCATGATTTCTCCTAGTGTGTTGCATCTTCGCTCCACTAGTTTGCACGACTTGATAACTATGCTTGCTTATGTTGCATCACCAGTGACTCATACTTGCTCATTTCATGCGGTTGATGAAAACCATCTATATGCTTTGCACATGATTCATATTGCTTCTTGTCATATATCTCCATGTGTTGCCTCTCTCATGCTAGATGATTTTCCATGTATTGAGTGCAACAATGATTCTCTTCTTGCTCATGAGATTGCCCCCATAGCATTCTCGCATATATTTAGAGATTTTGACATAATTCTTGTGAAGCATGCTTGTCTTACTTCTTTGCACCATATAGCTAGTGCCATGAATTTAGCCATTGTTGCATCATATTATTCATGCACTTGTGCTTCTAATGGTTTTGTGCAAAAGATGAGAACCATCATGATGGATGATGTGTTTGTCTACCATGCACATACTTTCTTTGTTTTGTTTTGTGCATGTGTAGGATACTTGGACTTTGTGTCGACTTCCACTTCCGTGAGTTGACCATTGAGCTCTTGAGGCGAGCCTCATACATTCTACCACGACTCGCTTCTACACGTATTTGCTTCCACTTGGCATTGTGAAGAATGCACAAGGACACGCCTTCAAGGTGACATCCTTCTTGACCTTGGATATTGTGGATCATACTTCATGTGTTGCTTGCACCATTTACGCATGTTAGAGATATTGCTTTCACCATGATTGCCACATTTCCATGCTTCATGATATATATACCTTGTGTGTTGCATCCAATTCTTGGTCTACATTCTACTATCATATGATTGGTTGCACCAATATCATTTCTTCACATATGCCATGTCCCTTTGCTTGTCACATGCTTGACTTGATTGCCTCACACATAATGAACAATTGCTCTTTCTATTGTGTTGAGTGCCACACTATATTCACTACACCCTATGAACATTATGGTTGGATTGGCTTGCTTGACCCATGTGTTTAGATATCTCATCTTACTTGGTGTTGTGAATGATTCCTATTACTTTCAGGACTGCCATAGAATGGACAAATGTTCACCAAAGCGGTCATAATTTTGTCATTGGTCCGTGTCGGACCATAAGTACTCAAACTACTGGCATGGCTAGCGCTAATCAAAAATACACCATGCTTCCGCTTGAGGCAAGATACCCTCAAATTCAGCCTTAAGCAGGACTTTTTGGCCTGAAAGTCAAAGAACATCATTTGTATTTGTTTTTCAAACAAGTTTACGAACCCATTGGCACTTCCTTTTGAAGGAAATTCGAGAGATTATGTTTCTTATAAACACTAGCCCCCTGGTAGGGACAAGCGTACCTTTCTCTGAGATGCTCTATGATCAAGGCGATCTCATTTGGCCGTAAATTGAAAAAATCCGGTGGCTATATGCCTTATTCTCCTTGTTTTCGCGGATGGCATCTTTGTAACTCATGCTTGGCGTGAAAGGCAAGAACAAAGGGCATTCTGGCATCGGTCAATATATATGTGAAGCGATATCTCCTCTATAGAGGACAAGAAATTTTAGGCAATCGGGCAAAAAGCACGAGAAAATGAAATACGTTCAAGGGCGCCATAGAATGGACGGATGTTCTTGAAACAGTCATAATTGTGTCATTGGTCCGTGTTGGACCCATAGGTACTCAAACTGCTTTCATGGCGGTATCGAATCAAAAAATACTCCCGCTTCGCGGAGAGCCAGATACCCTCAAATTCAGCCTTAAGCAGGACTTTTTGGTACGAAAGTCAAAGAACATCATTAAATCGCGATGTTTGAGCAAGTTTACGAACCCATTGGCACTTCCTTTTGAAGGAAATTCAAGAGAATCGTTGCTTATAGACATTAGCCCCCTGGTAGGGACAAACATACCTTTTGCGGATGCTCTATAATCAAGGCAATTTCATTTGGCCGTAAATTGAAGAAAATCCAGTGACTATATGCCTTATTCTCCTTGTTTTTAAATCGGATGGCATCTTTGTAACTCATCTTGAGAAAGCCAAGAAAAAGGGCATTCCTAGCATTGGTCAATATATATGTGAAACAATATCTCCTCTATAGAGGACAAGAAATTTTAGGGCAATCATGCAAAAGTGCGAGAATATGGCGTACTTTCAAGGACTGCCATAGAATGGACAGATGTTCAATAAAGCGGTCATAATTTTGTCATTGGTCCGTGTCGGACCCAAAAGTACTCAAACTGCTTTCATGGCGAGTCATAAATCAAAAATACTCCCCGCTAGCGCCAGGAGGCCCGGAGTACCCTCAAATTCAGCCATAAGCAGGACTTTTTGGCCTTAAAAGTCAAAGAACATCATAGAGGACAAGAAATTTTGGGGCGACCGAGCGAAAAAACGCGAGAAAATCAAGTACTTTCAAGGACTGCCATAGAATGGATAGATGTTCCTTGAAATGGTCATAATTGTGTCATTGGTCCGTGTCGGACCCATAAGTACTCAAAATGCTCATGCCGAGTGCGAATCAAAAATACTCCCGCTTCGCCGGAGGCGAGATACCCATAAATTCAGCCTTAAGCGGGACTTTTTGGTACGAAAGTCATAGAACATCATTAAATCATGATTTTTCGGACAAGTTTACGAACCCATTGGCACTTCCTTTTGAAGGAAATTCAGCGAGAATATGTTGCTTATAGACATTAGCCCCCTGGTAGGGACAAACATACCTTCTGCGGATGCTCTATGATCAAGGCGATCGCATTTGGCCGTAAATTGTGAAAATCTAAAGGCTATATGCCTTATTCTCCTTGTTTTCACGGATGGCATCTTTGTAACTCATGTGCGTGAAAGCCAAGAACAAAAGGCCATTCTGGCATCGGTCGATATATATGTGGAAGCGATATCTCCTCTATAGAGGACAAGAAATTTTAGAACGTCAGGCAAAAAGAGCGAGAAAATGAAGTACTTTCAAGGCGCCATTGAATGGACAGATGTTCACTAAAGCGGTCATAATTGTGTCATTGGTCCGTGTTGGACCCATAGGTATTCAAACTGCTTTCGCGGCGAGTGCGAATCCAAAAATACTCCCGCTTCGCCAGAGCCCGGATACCCTCAAATTCAGCCTTAAGCAGGACTTTTGGCCGGAAAGTCAAAGAACAACATTAAATCGCGATGTTTTAGGCAAGTTTCTGAACCCATTGGCACTTCCTTTTGAAGGAAATTCAAGAGAATATGTTTCTTATAGACATTAGCCCCCCGGTAGGGACAAACATACCTTTTTGCGGATGCTCTATAATCCGGGCAATCTCATTTGGCCGTAAATTGAAGAAAATCCAGCGACTATATGCCTTATTCTCCTTGTTTTCATCGGATGGCATCTTTGTAACTCATCTTGAGAAAGCCAAGAAAAAGGTCATTCTGGCATTGGTCAATATATATGTGAAACAATATCTCCTCTATAGAGGACAAGAAATTTTAGGCAATCATGCAAAAAGCGCGAGAAAATGGCGTACTTTCAAGGGCGCCATAGAATGGACAGATGTTCAATAAAGCGGTCATAATTTTGTCATTGGTCCGTGTCGGACCCATAAGTACTCAAACTGCTTTCATGGCGTATGTGAATCAAAAATAGTCCCTTCTAGCACCGGGAGGCGGAGTACCCTCAAATTCAGCCATAAGTAGGACTTTTGGCCCTAAAGTCAAGAACATCGAGAGGACAAGAAATTTTGGGGCGATCGGTGAAAAAGCACGAGAAAATCAAGTACTTTCAAGGACGCCATAGAATAGACGGATGTTCCTTTGAAAGCGGTCATAATTGTGTCGCCGAGAGTCCGTGTCGGACCCATAAGTACTCAAACTGCTCGCGCAGCGCCTATCTGAATCAAAATACTACGCTTCTTCGCCGGAAACCAGATACTATAAATTCAGCCTTAAGCATGACTTTTTGGCCCTGAAAGTCAAGAACATCAATCATCGCAGTTTTTCAGACAAGTTTCTGAACCAATTGGCCCTTCCTTTTGAAGGAAATTCAAGAGAATATGTTGCTTATAGCCATTAGCCCCCCTGGTAGGGACAAACATACCTTTCTGCAGATGCTCTATGATCCGGGAAATCTCATTTGGCCGTAAATTGACGAAAATCCAAAGGCTATATGCCTTATTCTCCTTGTTTTAGCGGATGGCATCTTTGTAACTCATGCGGGTGAAAGCCAAGAACAAAAGGGCATTCTGGCATCGGTCGACATATATGTGGAAGCGATATCTCCTCTATAGAGGACAAGAAATTTTGTGGCAATCGGGCAAAAAATGCGAGAAGATGAAGTACTTTCAAGGGCGCCATAGAATGGAGAGATGTTCACTAAAGCGGTCATAATTTTTTCATTGGTCCGTGTCGGACCCATAAGTACTCAAACTACTCGTGGTGGTAGCGAATCAAAAATACTCCCTTTCGCGCCCAGTGACAAGAGTACCCTCAAATTCAGCCTTAAGCAGGACTTTTGTACTGAAAGTCAAAGAACATCATTAAATCATTGTTTTTGGACAAGTTTACGAACCCATTGGTACTTCCTATTGAAGGAAATTCGAGAGATTATGTTTCTTATAAACATTAGCCCCCTCGTAGGGACAAGCGTACCTTTCTGAGATGCTCTATGATCAAGGCGATCTCATTTGGGCGTAAATTGAAGAAAATCCATCGGCTATATGCTTTATTCTCCTTGTTTTTCGCGGATGGCATCGGTAACTCATGCACTGAAAGCCAAGAACAAAGGGCATTCTGGCATCGGTCGATATATATGTGGAAATGATATCTCCTCTATAGAGGACAAGAAATTTTAGGCAATCGGCAAAAAGCATGCGAGAAAATGAAGTACTTTCAGGGCGCCATAGAATGGAGAGATGTTCACTAAAGCGGTCATAATTTTGTCATTGAGTCTTTGTCGGACCCATAAGTACTCGAACTGCTTCTTTGTGGCGCGCGGATCAAAAATACTCCCGCTTGCGCCGGGAGGCTCGGAGTACCCTCAAATTCAGCTTTAAGCAGGACTTTTGGCCTGAAAGTCAAAGAACATCATTAAATCATTGTTTTTTAGACAAGTTTACGAACCCATTGGCACTTCCTTTTGAAGTAATTTTGAGAGATTATGTTGCTTATAGACATTAGCCCCCTGGTAGGGACAAGCGTATCTTCTGCGGGCGCTCTATGATCAAGGCGATCTCATTTGGCGTAAATTGAAGAAAATCCAGTGACTATATACCATATTCTCCTTGTTTTTGCGGATGGCATCTTTGTAACTCATGCGCATTAAAGCCAAGAACAAAAGGGCATTCTGGCATCGGTCGATATATATGTTGAAGCGATATCTCCTCTATAGAGGACAAGAAATTTTAGGGCAATCGGGCACAAAGCGCGCGAGAAAATGAAGTACTTTCAAGGGCGCCATAGAATGGACAGATGTTCACTAAAGCGGTCATAATTTTGTCATTGGTCCGTGTCGAACCCATAAGTACTCAAACTGCTCATGGCGGCGTGTGAATCAAAAAATACTCACGCTTCCGCCGGGGCGAGATACCCTCAAATTCAGCCTTAAGCATGACTTTTTGTACGAAAGTCAAAGAACATCATTAAATCATTGTTTTCGGACAAGTTTACGAATCCATTGGCACTTCCTATTGAAAGAAATTCGAGAGATTATGCTGCTTATAGACATTAGCCCCTTGGTAGGGACAAGCGTACCTTTCTGCGGATGCTCTATGATTGAGGCGATCTCATTTGGTCGTAAATTGAAGAAAATCCAGTGACGATATGCCTTATTCTCCTTGTTTTCGCGGATAGCATCTTTGTAACTCATGCGTGAAAGCCAAGGACAAAGGGCATTCTGGCATCGGTCGATATATATGTGGAAGCGATATCTCCTCTATAGAGGACAAGAAATTTTAGGGCAATCGGCAAAAAGCGCACGAGAAAATAAAGTACTTTCAAGGACGCCATAGAATGGACAGATGTTCACTAAAGCGGTCATAATTTTGTCATTGGTCTTTTATCGACCCATAAGTACTCGAACTGCTTTCATGGTATCGAATCAAAAATACTCCCGCTTGCGCTAGGAGGCTGGGTACCCTCAAATTCAGCTTTAAGCGGGACTTTTTGGTACGAAAGTCAAAGAACATCATTCATCATTGTTTTTCGGACAAGTTTACGAACCCATTGGCACTTCCTTTTGAAGTAAATTTGAGAGTTATGTTGCTTATAGACATTAGCCCCCTGGTAGGGACAAGCGTATCTTCTGCGGATGCTCTATTATCAAGGCGATCTCATTTGGCCATAAATTGAAGAAAATAAATGACTATATGCCTTATTCTCCTTGTTTTTGCGGATGGCATCTTTGTAACTCATGCGCGTTAAAGCCAAGAACAAAAGGGCATTCTGGCATCGGTCGATATATATGTGAAGCGATATCTCCTCTATAGAGGACAAGAAATTTTGGGCAATCAGGCACAAAGCGCACGAGAAAATAAGGTACTTTCAAGGACTGCCACAGAATGGACATATGTTCACTAAAACGGTCATAATTTTGTCATTCGGAGTACGTGTCGAACCCATAAGTACTCAAATTACTCATGGCGAGCGGGCGAATCCAAAAAATACTCCCTGCTTCCGCTAGAAGGCCCGGAGTACCCTCAACTTTAGCCTTAAGCAGGACTTTTTGGCCCTGAAAGTCAAAGAACATCATTCGTTGCTGTTTTTCAGACAAGTTACTAAACCCATTGGCACTTCCTTTTGAAGGAAATTTGAGAGATTGTGTTTCTTATGGACATTAGCCCCCCTGGTAGGGACAAATGTACCTTTCTGCAGATGCTCTATGATCCGGGCAATCTCATCTGGCCGTAAATTCAAGAAAATCCAGCGGCAATATGCCTTATTCTCCTTGTTTTAGCGGATGGCATCTTTGTAACTCATGCGTGAAAGCCAAGAACAAAGGGCATTCCTAGCATCGGTCGATATATAAGTGGAAATGATATCTCCACTATAGAGGACAATAAATTTTGGGGCAATCGGTAAAAAAAGCGCGAGAAAATGAAGTACTTTCAAGGACGCCATAGAATGGACAGATGTTCACTAAAACGGTCATAATTTTGTCATTCGGGGTCCGTGTCGGACCCATAAGTACTCAAACTGCTCGCGGCGAGTGTGCGAATCCAAAAAATACTCCCCGCTTCCGCCAAGAGGCCCAGAGTACCCTCAAATTCAGCCATAAGCTGACTTTTTGGCCCTGAAAGTCAAAGAACATCATTCGTCGTTGTTTTCAAACAAGTTTCTGAACTCATTGGCACTTCCTTTTGAAGGAAATTCGAGAGATTAGGTTGCTTATTGACATTAACCCCCCTGGTAGGGACAAACGTACCATTCTGAAGATGCTCTATGATCCGGGCAATCTCATCTTGCCGTAAATGTAAGAAAATCCAGCGGCTATATGCCTTATTCTCCTTGGTTTAGCGGATGGCATCTTTGTAACTCATGCGGCGTGAAAGCCAAGAACAAAGGGCATTCTGGCATCGGTCCATATATATGTGGAAGCGATATCTCCTCTATAGAGGACAAGAAATTTTAGGGCAATCGAGGCAAAAGCATGCGAGAAAATGAAGTACTTTCAAGGGCGCCATAGAATGGATAGATGTTCACTAAAGCGGTCATAATTTTGTCATTAGTCTGGTCGGATCCATAAGTACTCAAACTGCTTTCATGGCGAGTGCGTGAATCAAAAATACTCCCGCTTCAAGAGGCGGAGTAACCTCAACTTTAGCCTTAAGCGGACTTTTGGCCTTGGAAGTCAAAGAACATCATTAGTTCTTTGTTTTTCGGACAAGTTCTTGAACCCATTGGCACTTCCTTTTGAAGGAAATTTGGGAGATTATGTTTCTTATAGACATTAGCCCCCTGGTAGGGACAAGCGTACCTTCTGCGGATGCTCTATGATCAAGGCGATCTCATTGGCGTAAATTCAAGAAAATCCAGTGACTATATGCCTTATTCTCCTTGTTTTTGCGGATGGCATCTTTGTAACTCATGCGGCGTGAAAGCCAAGAACAAAAGGGCATTCTAGCATCGGTTAATATATAAGTGGAAATGATATCTCCTCTATAGAGGACAAGAAATTTTAGGGCAATCGAGCAAAAAGCGCGCGAGAAAATGAAGTACTTTCAAGGGCGCCATAGAATGGACAGATGTTCACTAAAACGGTCATAATTTTGTCATTCGGAGTCCGTGTTGAACCCATAAGTACTCAAACTGCTCGCGGCGAGTGCGTGAATCCAAAAAATACTCCCTGCTTCCGTCAGGAGGCCCGGAGTACCCTCAACTTTAGCCTTAAGCAGGACTTTTTGGCCCTGTAAGTCAAAGAACATCATTCGTTGCTGTTTTTCAGACAAGTTTCTGAACCCATTGGCACTTCCTTTTGAAGGAAATTCGAGAGATTATGTGGCTTATAGACATTAGCCCCCCTGGTAGGGACAAACGTACCTTCTGTAGATGCTCTATGATCAAGGCGATCTCATTTGCCGTAAATTGAAGAAAATCCAGTGACGATATGCCTTATTCTCCTTGTTTTTCGCGGATGGCATGCGGTTACTCATGCGCGTGAAAGCCAAGAACAAAAGGGCATTCCTGGCATAGGTTAATATATAAGTGGAAATGATATCTCCTCTATAGAGGACAAGAAATTTTGGGGCAATCGGGAAAAAAGCGCATGAGAAAATGAAGTACTTTCAAGGACTGCCATAGAATGGACAGATGTTCACTAAAACGGTAATAATTTTGTCATTGGTCCGTGTCGGACCCATAAGTACTCAAACTGCTTTCATGGCGAGTCGTGAATCAAAAATACTCCTGCTTCGCCGGAGGCAGAGATACCCTCAACTTTAGCCTTAAGCGGAGTTTTGGTACGAAAGTCAAAGAACATCATTCGTTCTTGTTTTTCGGACAAGTTCTTGAACTCATTGGCACTTCCTTTTGAAGGAAATTCGAGAGATTATGTTTCTTATAGACATTAGCCCCTGGTAGGGACAAGCGTACCTTCTGCGGATGCTCTATGATCAAGGCGATCTCATTGGCCGTAAATTCAAGAAAATCCATGATGATATGCCTTATTCTCCTTGTTTTCGCGGATGGCATCTTTGTAACTCATGCGGCGTGAAAGCCAAGAACAAAAGGGCATTCACGGCATCGGTTAATATATAAGTGGAAATGATATCTCCTCTATAGAGGACAAGAATATTTAGGCAATCGGCAAAAAGCATGCGAGAAAATGAAGTACTTTCAAGGGCGCCATAGAATGGACAGATGTTCACTAAAGCGGTCATAATTTTGTCATTGGTCCGTGTCGAACCCATAAGTACTCAAACTGCTTTCATGGCGAGTCGTGAATCAAAAATAGTCCTGCTTCCGCCGGAGGCCGGATACCCTCAACTTTAGCCTTAAGCAGCACTTTTGGCCTATAAGTCAAAGAACATCATTCGTTCTTTGTTTTTCGGACAAGTTTGAACCCATTGGCACTTCCTTTTGAAGGAATTTGAGAGATTATGTTGCTTATAGACATTATCCCCCTGGTAGGGACAAGCGTACCTTCTGCGGATGCTCTATGATCAAGGCGATCTCATCGGCGTAAATTGAAGAAAATCCAGTGGCAATATGCCTTATTCTCCTTGTTTTCGCCGGATGACATGCGGTAACTCATGCGCGTGAAAGCCAAGAACAAAAGGGCATTCCTGGCATAGGTTAATATATAAGTGGAAATTATATCTCCTCTATAGAGGACAAGAAATTTTGGGGCAATCAGGCAAAAAGCGCACGAGAAAATGAAGTACTTTCAAGGACTGCCATAGAATGGACAGATGTTCACTAAAACGGTCATAATTTTGTCATTCGCAGTCCGTGTCGGACCCATAAGTACTCAAACTGCTCGCGGCAAGCGTGCAAATCCAAAAAATACTCCCCGCTTCCACCAGGAGGCCCGGAGTACCCTCAAATTCAGCCTTAAGATGACTTTTTGGCCCTTAAAGTCAAAGAATATCATTCGTCGCTGTTTTTCAAACAATTTTCTAAACCCATTGGCACTTCCTTTTGAAGGAAATTCGAGAGATTATGTTGCTTATAGACATTAGCCCCCCTGGTATGGACAAACGTACCTTTCTGAAGATGCTCTATGATCAGGCAATCTCATTGGCCGTAAATTGAAGAAAATCCAGTGACTATATGCCTTATTCTCCTTGTTTTCGCGGATGGCATCTTTGTAACCATCTTGGCGTGAAAGCCAAGAACAAAAGGGCATTCTGGCATCGGGCGATATATATGTGGAAGCGATATCTCCTCTATAGAGGCAAGAAATTTTAGGGCAATCAGCAAAAAGCATGCGAGAAAATGAAGTACTTTCAAGGGCGACCATAGAATGGACACATGTCCACTAAAGCGGTCATAATTTTGTCATTGGTCGTGTCGGACCCACAAGTACTCAAACTGCTTTCATGGCGAGTGCATGAATCAAAAATACTCCCCTTACGCGGGAGGCCGGAGTACCCTCAACTTTAGCCTTAAGCAGGACTTTTGGCCTGAAAGTCAAGAACATCATTCATCATTGTTTTTTAGGACAAGTTTACGAATCAATTGGCACTTCCTTTTGAAGGAAATTCGAGAGATTATGTTGCTTATAGACATTAGCCCCCATGGTAGGGACAAGCGTACCTTTCTCTGGATGCTCTATGATCAAGGCGATCTCATCGGCGTAAATTAAAGAAAATCCAGCGGCGATATGCCTTATTCTCCTTGTTTTAGCGGATGGCATCTTTGTAACTCATGCGGCGTGAAAGCCAAGAACAAAAGGGCATTCTGGCATCGGTCGATATATATGTGTAAGCGATATCTCCTCTATAGAGGACAAGAAATTTTAGGGCAATCGGCAAAAGCGCGCGAGAAAATGAAGTAATTTCAAGGGCGCCATAGAATGGACAGATGTTCACTAAAGCGGTCATAATTTTGTCATTGAGTCCTGTCGGACCCATAAGTACTCAAACTGCTCGCGGCGAGTGCGTGAATCCAAAAAATACTCCCCGCTTCCACCGGGAGGCCTGGAGTATCCTCAAATTTAGCCTTAAGTAGGACTTTTTGGCCCTTAAAGTCAAAGAACATCATTTATCGCTGTTTTTCAGACAAGTTTCTGAACCCATTGGCACTTCCTTTTGTAGGAAATTCGAGAGATTATGTTGCTTATAGACATTAGCCCCCTGGTTGGGACAAGCGTACCTTTACGTAGATGCTCTATGATCAAGGCAATCTCATCGGCGTAAATTGAAGAAAATCCGGTGACTATATGCCTTATTCTCGTTGTTTTATTTGGATAGCATCTTTGTAACTCATGCGGCGTGAAAGCCAAGAACAAAATGGCATTCTGGCATCGGTCAATATATATGTGGAAGCGATATCTCCTCTATAGAGGACAAGAAATTTTAGGGTGTCGGGCAAAAAGCATACGAGAAAAGAAGAACTTTCAAGGCGCCATAGAATGGATGAGATATTCACTAAAGCGGTCATAATTTTGTCATTGGTCGATTATCGGACCCATAAGTACTCAAACTGCTTTGGCGGCGTGAATCAAAAATACTACTGCTTCTACCGGAGGCCGGAGTACCCGAACTTTAGCCTTAGCGGGACTTTTTGGCCATGAAAGTCAAAGAACATCATTAAATCATTTGTTTTTCATACAAGTTTCTGAACCCATTGGCACTTCCTTTTGAAGGAAATTCGAGAGATTATGTTGCTTATAGAAATTATCCCCAATGGTTGGGACAAACGTACCTTTCTGAAGATGCTCTATGATCCAGGCAATCTCATCTGGCCGTAAATTGAAGAAAATCCAGTGACTATATGCCTTATTCTCCTTGTTTTCTCCGGATGGCATCTTTGTAACTCATGCGGCGTGAAAGCCAAGAACAAAAGGGCATTCTGGCATCGGTCGATATATATGTGGAAGCGATATCTCCTATATAGAGGACAAGAAATTTTGGGCAATCGGGCAAAAAGCGCGAGAAAATGAAGTACTTTCAAGGGCGCCATAGAATGGACGGATGTTCATTAAAGCGGTCATAGCTTTGTCATTGGTCCGTGTCGGACCCATAAGTACTCAAACTGCTTGCGGCGAGTCGTGAATCAAAAATAATTCCGCTTCGCGGGAGGCGGAGTACCTGAACTTTAGCCTTAAGCGGGACTTTTTGCATACGAAAGTCAAAGAACATCATTAAATCATTTGTTTTTCATACAAGTTTCTGATCCCATTGGCACTTCTTTTTGAAGGAAATTCGAGAGATTATGTTGCTTATAGACATTAACCCTCTGCTAGGGACAAACGTACCTTTCTGAAGATGCTCTATGATCCGGGCAATCTCATCGGCGTCAATTGAAGAAAATTCAGCGACTATATGCCTTATTCTCCTTGTTTTATTTGGATGGCATCTTTGTAACTCATGCGCGTGAAAGCTAAAAACAAAATGGCATTCCTGGCATCGGTCAATATATATGTGGAAACGATATCTCCTCTATAGAGGACAAGAAATTCTGTGGCAATGAAGCAAAAAGCGCACGAGAAAATCAAGTACTTTCAAGGACTGCCATAGAATGGACAGTTGTTCACTAAAACTGTCATAATTTTGTCATTGGTCCGTGTCGGACCCATAAGTACTCAAACTGCTTCATGGCGAGTCGTGAATCAAAAATACTCCCGCTTCCGCCCGAGGCCAGATACCCTCAACTTTATCCTTAAGTAGGACTTTTTGGTACGAAAGTCAAAGAACATCATTAAATCGGTGTTTTTTGGAAAAGTTTACGAACCCATTGGCACTTTCTTTTGAAGGAAATTCGAGAGATTATGTTGCTTATAGACATTAGCCCCCTGGTAGGGACAAGCGTACCTTCGGAAGATGCTCTATGATCAAGGCAATCTCATTTGGCCATAAATTGAAGAAAATCCAGTGACTATATGCCTTATTCTCCTTGTTTTCTCCGGATGGCATCTTTGTAACTCATGCGGCGTGAATGCCAAGAACAAAAGGGCATTCTGGCATCGGTTAATATATAAGTGGAAATGATATGTCCTCTATAGAGGACAAGAAATTTTAGAGCAATCGAGGCAAAAAGCACGAGAAAATGAAGTACTTTCAAGGGCGCCATAGAATGGACAGATGTTCACTAAAGCGGTCATAATTTTGTCATTGGTCCGTGTCGAACCCATAAGTACTCAAACTGCTTTCATGGCGTGTGCGTGAATCAAAAATACTCCTGCTTCCTTGAGGCACGGAGTACCCTCAACTTTAGCCTTAAGCGGGACTTTTTGGCCTGTAAGTCAAAGAACATCATTGGTTCTTTGTTTTTCGGACAAGTTTCTAAACCCATTGGCACTTCCTTTTGAAGGACATTGAGAGATTATGTTGCTTATAGACATTAGCCCCCTGGTAGGGACAAGCGTACCTTCTGCGGATGCTCTATGATCAAGGCGATCTCATTTGGGCGTAAATTGAAGAAAATCCAATGACTGATATGCCTTATTTTCCTTGTTTTAGCGGATAGCATGCGGTAACTCATGCGGCGTGAAAGCCAAGAACAAAAGGGCATTCTGGCATCGGTCGATATATAAGTGGAAGCGATATCTCCTCTATAGAGGACAAGAAATTTTAGGGCGATCGGGCAAAAAGCGCGAGAAAAAAGAACTTTCAAGGACGCCATAGAATGGACGAGATATTTACTAAAGCGGTCATAATTTTGTCATTGAATCGATTGTCGGACCCATAAGTACTCAAATTGCTCATGGCGACACGTGAATCAAAAATACTACCTTATGCGGGAGGCCGGAGTACCCGAACTTTAGCCTTAAGCGGGACTTTTTGGTACGAAAGTCAAAGAACATCATTAAATCATTTGTTTTTCATACAAGTTTACGAACCCATTGGCACTTCCTTTTGAAGTAAATTTGGGAGATTATGTTGCTTATAGACATTAGCCCCCTGGTAGGGACAAGCGTACCTTCTGAAGATGCTCTATGATCCGAGCAATCTCATCGGCCGTAAATTGAAGAAAATCCAGTGACTATATGCCTTATTCTCCTTGTTTTCGCGGATGGCATCTTTGTAACTCATGCGGCGTGAAAGCCAAGAACAAAAGGGCATTCTGGCATCGGTCGATATATATGTGGAAATTTTGGGGCAATCGGGCAAAAGCGCGCGAGAAAATGAAGTACTTTCAAGGACTGCCATAGAATGGACGGATGTTCACTAAAGCGGTCATAATTTTGTCATTGGTCCGTGTCGGACCCATAAGTACTCAAACTGCTTCAATGAGTCGTGAATCAAAAATAATCCCGCTTCGCGGGAGGCGGAGTACCCTGAACTTTAGGCTTAAGCAGGACTTTTTGCATACGAAAGTCAAAGAACATCATTAAATCATTTGTTTTTCATACAAGTTTACGAACCCATTGGCACTTCTTTTTGAAGGAAATTCGAGAGATTATGTTGCTTATAGACATTACCCTCTGCTAGGGACAAGCGTACCTTTACGAAGATGCTCTATGATCGAGGCAATCTCATTTGGCGTCAATTGAAGAAAATCCAGTGACTATATGCCTTATTCTCCTTGTTTTCCTTTGAATGGCATCTTTGTAACTCATGCGGCGTGAAAGCTAAAAACAAAATGGAATTCTGGCATCGGTCAATATATATGTGGAAGCGATATCTCCTCTATAGAGGACAAGAAATTTTGGGGTAATCGGGCAAATAAGCGCGAGAAAATCAAGTACTTTCAAGGGCGCCATAGAATGGACAGATGTTCACTAAAGCGGTCATAATTTTGTCATTGGTCCGTGTCGGACCCATAAGTACTCAAACTGCTTTCATGGCGAGTCGTGAATCCAAAAATACTCCCGCTTCCGCCAAGAGGCCGGATACCCCAACTTTATCCTTAAGTAGGACTTTTTGTACGAAAGTCAAAGAACATCATTAAATCATTGTTTTTGAGAAAAGTTTCTAAACCCATTGGCACTTCTTTTTGAAGGAAATTCGAGAGATTATGTTGCTTATAGACATTAGCCCCCTGGTAGGGACAAGCGTACCTTCGAGAAGATGCTCTATGATCAAGGCGATCTCATTTGGCCATAAATTGAAGAAAATCCAGGCTATATATGCGATTCTCCTTGTTTTCTCGGATGGCATCTTTGTAACTCATGCGCGTGAAAGCCAAGAACAAAAGGGCATTCTGGCATCGGTCATATATATATGTGGAAGCGATATCTCCTATATAGAGGACAAGAAATTTTGGGGCAATCGGGCAAAAATCGCGAGAAAATGAAGTACTTTCAAGGGCGCCATAGAATGGACGGATGTTCACTAAAGCGGTCATAATTTTGTCATTGGTCCGTGTCGGACCCATAAGTACTCAAACTGCTTTCATGGCGAGTCGTGAATCAAAAAATAATCCCGCTTGCCGGGAGGCCGGAGTACCCTGAACTTTAGCCTTAAGCAGGACTTTTTATACGAAAGTCAAAGAACATCATTAAATCATTTGTTTTTCATACAAGTTTACGAACCCATTGGCACTTCTTTTGAAGGAAATTCGAGAGATTATGTTGCTTATAGACATTACCCCTGCTAGGGACAAGCGTACCTTTCGAAGATGCTCTATGATCAAGGCAATCTCATCGGCGTCAATTGAAGAAAATCCAATGACTATATGCCTTATTCTCCTTGTTTTTTTGGATGGCATGTTGTAACTCATGCGGCGTGAAAGCTAAAAACAAAATGGCATTCTGGCATCGGTCGATATATATGTGGAAGCGATATCTCCTCTATAGAGGACAAGAAATTTTAGGGCAATCGAGGCAAAAGCGCGAGAAAATCAAGTACTTTCAAGGCGCCATAGAATGGACAGTTGTTCACTAAAGCGGTCATAATTTTGTCATTGAGTCCGTGTCGGACCCATAAGTACTCAAACTGCTCGTGGCGAGTCGTGAATCAAAAATACTCCCGCTTCGCCGGAGGCCGGAGTACCCTCAACTTTATGCTTAAGTAGGACTTTTGTACGAAAGTCAAAGAACATCATTAAATCATTTGTTTTTTGAGAAAAGTTTACGAACCCATTGGCACTTCCTTTTGAAGGAAATTCGAGAGATTATGTTGCTTATAGACATTAGCCCCCTGGTAGGGACAAGCGTACGTTTGAAGATGCTCTATGATCAGGGCAATCTCATTTGGCCATAAATTGAAGAAAATCCAGCTGACTATATGCCTTATTCTCCTTGTTTTCTTGGATGGCATCTTTGTAACTCATGCGCGTGAAAGCCAAGAACAAAGGGCATTCTGGCATCGGTCGATATATAAGTGGAAATGATATCTCCTCTATAGAGGACAAGAAATTTTAGGGCAATCGGCAAAAAGCGCACGAGAAAATGAAGTACTTTCAAGGACTGCCATAGAATGGACAGATGTTCACTAAAACGGTCATAATTTTGTCATTCGGAGTCCGTGTCGAACCCATAAGTACTCAAACTGCTCGCGGCGTGTGCGTGAATCCAAAAAATACTCCCTGCTTCCGCCAGGAGGCCTGTAGTACCCTCAACTTTAGCCTTAATCAGGACTTTTTGGTCCTGTAAGTCAAAGAACATCATTGGTTGCTGTTTTTCAGACAAGTTTCTGAACCCATTGGCACTTCCTTTTGATGGACATTCGAGAGATTATATTGCTTATAGACATTCCCCCCTGGTAGGGACAAACGTACCTTTCTGCAGATACTCTATGATCCGGGCAATCTCATCTGGCCGTAAATTGAAGAAAATCCAGCGGCAATATGCCTTATTCTCGTTGTTTTCGCCGGATAGCATGTTGTAACTCATGCGCGTGAAAGCCAAGAACAAAAGGGCATTCTGGCATCGGTCGATATATATGTGGAAGCGATATCTCCTATATAGAGGACAAGAAATTTTGGGGCAATCGAGGCAAAAAGCATGCGAGAAAATGAAGTACTTTCAAGGGCGCCATAGAATGGACAGATGTTCACTAAAGCGGTCATAATTTTGTCATTGGTCCGTGTCGGACCCATAAAGTACTCAAACTGCTTTCATGGCGAGTCGTGAATCAAAAAATAATCCCGCTTCGCGGGAGGCGGAGTACCCTGAACTTTAGCCTTAAGCGGGACTTTTTATACGAAAGTCAAAGAACATCATTAAATCGCTGTTTTTCATACAAGTTTACGAACCCATTGGCACTTCTTTTTGAAGGAAATTCGAGAGATTATGTTGCTTATAGACATTACCCCTGCTAGGGACAAGCGTACCTTTCGAAGATGCTCTATGATCAAGGCGATCTCATTCGGCGTCAATTGAAGAAAATCCAGTGACTATATGCCTTATTCTCCTTGTTTTATTTGGATGGCATGTTGTAACTCATGCGGCGTGAAAGCTAAAAACAAAATGGCATTCTGGCATCGGTCGATATATATGTGGAAGCGATATCTCCTCTATAGAGGACAAAAATTTCAGGGCAATCGAGGCAAAAAGCGCGAGAAAATCAAGTACTTTCAAGGGCGCCATAGAATGGACAGTTGTTCACTAAAAGCGGTCATAATTTTGTCATTGGTCCGTGTCGGACCCATAAGTACTCAAACTGCTTTCATGGCGAGTCGTGAATCAAAAATACTCCCGCTTCGCCGGAGGCCAGAGTACCCTCAACTTTATCCTTAAGTAGGACTTTTTGGCCACGAAAGTCAAAGAACATCATTAAATCGCTGTTTTTTGAAAAGTTTACGAACCCATTGGCACTTCCTTTTGAAGGAAATTCGAGAGATTATGTTGCTTATAGACATTAGCCCCCTGGTAGGGACAAGCGTACGTTTGAAGATGCTCTATGATCAAGGCGATCTCATTTGGCCATAAATTGAAGAAAATCCAGTGACTATATGCCTTATTCTCCTTGTTTTCTTGGATGGCATCTTTGTAACTCATGGCGTGAAAGCCAAGAACAAAAGGGCATTCTGGCATCGGTCAATATATAAGTGGAAATGATATCTCCTCTATAGAGGACAAGAAATTTTAGGGCAATCGGGCAAAAAGCGCGAGAAAATGAAGTACTTTCAAGGGCGCCATAGAATGGACAGATGTTCACTAAAACGGTCATAATTTTGTCATTCGGAGTCCGTGTCGAACCCATAAGTACTCAAACTGCTCGCGGCGTGTGCGTGAATCCAAAAAATACTCCCTGCTTCCGCCAGGAGGCCTGTAGTACCCTCAACTTTAGCCTTAATCAGGACTTTTTGGCCCTGTAAGTCAAAGAACATCATTGGTTGCTGTTTTTCAGACAAGTTTCTGAACCCATTGGCACTTCCTTTTGATGGACATTCGAGAGATTATATTGCTTATAGACATTAGCCCCCCTGGTAGGGACAAGCGTACCTTCTGCGGATGCTCTATGATCAAGGCGATCTCATCGGCGTAAATTGAAGAAAATCCAGTGACAATATGCCTTATTCTCGTTGTTTTCGCGGATAGCATGTTGTAACTCATGCGGCGTGAAAGCCAAGAACAAAAGGGCATTCTGGCATCGGTCGATATATATGTGGAAGCGATATCTCCTATATAGAGGACAAGAAATTTTGGGGCAATCAGGCAAAAGCGCGAGAAAATGAAGTACTTTCAAGGGCGCCATAGAATGGACAGATGTTCACTAAAGCGGTCATAATTTTGTCATTGGTCCGTGTCGGACCCATAAGTACTCAAACTGCTTTCATGGCGAGTCGTGAATCAAAAAATAATCCCGCTTCGCCGGGGAGGCCGGAGTACCCTGAACTTTAGCCTTAAGCAGGACTTTTTTATACGAAAGTCAAAGAACATCATTAAATCATTGTTTTTCATACAAGTTTACGAACCCATTGGCACTTTCTTTTGAAGGAAATTCGAGAGATTATGTTGCTTATAGACATTACCCCTGCTAGGGACAAGCGTACCTTCTGAAGATGCTCTATGATCAAGGCGATCTCATTTGGCGTCAATTGAAGAAAATCCAGTGACTATATGCCTTATTCTCCTTGTTTTTTTGGATGGCATGTTGTAACTCATGCGGCGTGAAAGCTAAAAACAAAATGGCATTCTGGCATCGGTCGATATATATGTGGAAGCGATATCTCCTCTATAGAGGACAAGAAATTTTAGGGCAATCGGGCAAAAAGCGCGAGAAAATCAAGTACTTTCAAGGGCGCCATAGAATGGACAGTTGTTCACTAAAAGCTGTCATAATTTTGTCATTGGTCCGTGTCGGACCCATAAGTACTCAAACTGCTCGAGGCGAGTCGTGAATCAAAAAATACTCCCGCTTCCGCCGAGGAGCCGGATACCCTCAACTTTATCCTTAAGTAGGACTTTTTGGCCTGAAAGTCAAAGAACATCATTAAATCATTTGTTTTTGAAAAGTTTACGAACCCATTGGCACTTCCTTTTGAAGGAAATTCGAGAGATTATGTTGCTTATAGACATTAGCCCCCTGGTAGGGACAAGCGTACCGTTTGAAGATGCTCTATGATCAAGGCGATCTCATTTGGCCATAAATTGAAGAAAATCCAGTGACTATATGCCTTATTCTCCTTGTTTTCTTGGATGGCATCTTTGTAACTCATGCGGCGTGAAAGCCAAGAACAAAAGGGCATTCACGGCAGCGGTCGATATATAAGTGGAAATGATATCTCCTCTATAGAGGACAAGAAATTTTAGGGCAATCGAGCAAAAAGCGCGAGAAAATGAAGTACTTTCAGGGCGCCATAGAATGGACAGATGTTCACTAAAGCGGTCATAATTTTGTCATTGGTCCGTGTCGAACCCATAAGTACTCAAACTGCTCGCGGCGTGTGCGTGAATACAAAAAATACTCCCTGCTTCCGCCAGGAGGCCTGTAGTACCCTCAACTTTAGCCTTAATCAGGACTTTTTGGCCCTGTAAGTCAAAGAACATCATTGGTTCTTTGTTTTTTAGGACAAGTTTACGAACCCATTGGCACTTCCTTTTGATGGACATTGAGAGATTATATTACTTATAGACATTAGCCCCTGGTAGGGACAAGCGTACCTTCTGCGGATGCTCTATGATCAAGGCGATCTCATCGGCGTAAATTGAAGAAAATCCAGTGACTATATGCCTTATTCTCCTTGTTTTCGCGGATGGCATGTTGTAACTCATGCGGCGTGAAAGCCAAGAACAAAGGGCATTCTGGCATCGGTCGATATATATGTGAAGCGATATCTCTCTATAGAGGACAAGAAATTTTGGGGCAATCGAGGCAAAAAGCGCGAGAAAATGAAGTACTTTCAGGGCGCCATAGAATGGACAGATGTTCACTAAAACGATCATAATTTTGTCATTTGGAGTCCGTGTCGGACCCATAAGTACTCAAACTGCTTGCAGCGAGTGCGTGAATCCAAAAAATAATCCCCGCTTCTGCGAGGAGGCCCGGAGTACCCTGAACTTTAGCCTTAAGCAGGACTTTTTATACGAAAGTCAAAGAACATCATTAAATCATTTGTTTTTCATACAAGTTTGAACCCATTGGCACTTCTTTTGAAGGAAATTCGAGAGATTATGTTGCTTATAGACATTACCCTCTGCTAGGGACAAGCGTACCTTTCGAAGATGCTCTATGATCAAGGCGATCTCATCGGCGTCAATTGAAGAAAATCCAGTGACTATATGCCTTATTCTCCTTGTTTTCCTTTGGATGGCATCTTTGTAACTCATGCGGCGTGAAAGCTAAAAACAAAATGGCATTCTGGCATCGGTCAATATATATGTGGAAGCGATATCTCCTCTATAGAGGACAAGAAATTTTGAGGCGATCGGGCAAAAAGCGCGCGAGAAAATCAAGTACTTTCAAGGGCGCCATAGAATGGACAGATGTTCACTAAAGCGGACATAATTTTGTCATTGGTCGTGTCGGACCCAAAAGTACTCAAACAGCTCATGGCGAGTGCGTGAATCAAAAATACTCACGCTTCCGCCGGAGGCCAGATACCCTCAACTTTATCCTTAAGTAGGACTTTTTGTACGAAAGTCAAAGAACATCATTAAATCATTTGTTTTTTGAAAAGTTTACGAACCCATTGGCACTTCCTTTTGAAGGAAATTCGAGAGATTATGTTGCTTATAGACATTAGCCCCCTGGTAGGGACAAAGCGTACCTTCGGAAGATGCTCTATGATCAAGGCGATCTCATCGGCCGTAAATTTAAGAAAATCCACCGGCTATATGCCTTATTCTCCTTGTTTTCTCGGATGGCATCTTTGTAACTCATGCGGCGTGAAAGCCAAGAACAAAAGGGCATTCTGGCATCGGTCAATATATATGTGGAAGCGATATCTCCTCTATAGAGGACAAGAAATTTTAGGGCAATCAGCAAAAAGCGCGAGAAAATGAAGTACTTTCAAGACTGCCATAGAATGGACAGATGTTCACTAAAGCGGTCATAATTTTGTCATTGGTCCGTGTCGGACCCATAAGTACTCAAACTGCTTGCGGCGAGTCGTGAATCAAAAATACTCCCGCTTTGCGCGGGAGGCCGGAGTACCCTGAACATTAGCCTTAAGCGGGACTTTTCATACGAAAGTCAAAGAACATCATTCATCGCTGTTTTTTAGTACAAGTTTACGAACCCATTGACACTTCTTTTGAAGGAAATTCGAGAGATTATGTTGCTTATAGACATTACCCCCTGCTAGGGACAAGCGTACCTTTACGAAGATGCTCTATGATCAAGGCAATCTCATTTGGCGTCAATTGAAGAAAATCCAGTGACTATATGCCTTATTCTCGTTGTTTTTATTTGGATGGCATCTTTGTAACTCATGCGGCGTGAAAGCCAAAAACAAAATGGCATTCATGGCATCGGTCAATATATATGTGGAAGCGATATATCCTCTATAGAGGACTAGAAATTCAGGGCAATCGAGGCAAAAAAGCGCGAGAAAATTAAGTACTTTCAAGGCGCCATAGAATGGACAGATGTTCACTAAAGCGGTCATAATTTTTTCATTGAGTCCGTGTCGGACCCATAAGTACTCAAACTGCTTTCGCGGTGAGTCGTGAATCAAAAATACTCCCGCTTCGCCGGGAGGCCGGAGTACCCTCAACTTTATCCTTAAGTAGGACTTTTGGCCTGAAAGTCAAAGAACATCATTAAATCCTTTTTTTTTGAAAAGTTTCTGAACCCATTGGCACTTCCTTTTGAAGGAAATTCGAGAGATTATGTTGCTTATAGACATTAGCCCCCCTGGTAGGGACAAACGTACCTTTCATAAGATGCTCTATGATCCGGGCAATCTCATTTGGCCATAAATTGAAGAAAATCCTGCGGCTATATGCCTTATTCTCCTTGTTTTCTCCGGATGGCATGCTTTGTAACTCATGCGGCGTGAAAGCCAAGAACAAAAGGGCATTCTGGCATCGGTCAATATATATGTGGAAGCGATATCTCCTCTATAGAGGACAAGAAATTTTAGGGCAATCGGGCAAAAAGCATACGAGAAAATGAAGTACTTTGAGGGCGCCATAGAATGGATGATGTTCACTAAAGCGGTCATAATTTTGTCATTGGTCCGTGTCGGACCCATAAGTACTCAAACTGCTTGCGGCGAGTCGTGAATCAAAAATACTCACCACTTCTGCGGGGAGGCCGGAGTACCCTCAACTTTAGCCTTAAGCAGGACTTTTTGTACGAAAGTCAAAGAACATCATTAAATCGCTGTTTTTTGGACAAGTTTACGAACCCATTGGCACTTCCTTTTGAAGGAAATTCGAGAGATTATGTTGCTTATAGACATTAGCCCCCTGGTAGGGACAAGCGTACCTTCGGAAGATGCTCTATGATCAGGCGATCTCATCGGGCGTAAATTGAAGAAAATCCACGGCTATATGCCTTATTCTCCTTGTTTTCTCGGATGGCATCTTTGTAACTCATGCGGCGTGAAAGCCAAGAACAAAAGGGCATTCTGGCATCGGTCAATATATATGTGGAAGCGATATCTCCTCTATAGATGACAAGAAATTTTGGGGCAATCAGCAAAAAGCGCACGAGAAAATGAAGTACTTTCAAGGACAGCTATAGAATGGACAGATGTTCACTAAAACGGACATAATTTTGTCATTTGGAGTCCGTGTCAGACCCATAAGTACTCAAACTGCTTGCGGCGAGTGCGTGAATCCAAAAAATACTCCCCGCTTCTGCCAGGAGGACCGGAGTACCCTGAACAGTAGCCTTAAGCAGGACTTTTTGCATACGAAAGTCAAAGAACATCATTCATCATTGTTTTTCATACAAGTTTACGAACCCATTGGCACTTCTTTTGAAGGAAATTCGAGAGATTATGTTGCTTATAGACATTACCCCCTGCTAGGGACAAAGCGTACCTTCTGAAGATGCTCTATGATCAAGGCAATCTCATCGGCGTCAATTGAAGAAAATCCAGTGACTATATGCCTTATTCTCCTTGTTTTATTTGGATGGCATCTTTGTAACTCATCGCGTGAAATCTAAAAACAAAATGGCATTCTGGCATCGGTCGATATATATGTGGAAGCGATATCTCCTCTATAGAGGACTAGAAATTTTGGGGCAATCGGGCAAAAAGCATGCGAGAAAATTAAGTACTTTCAGGGCGCCATAGAATGGATGATGTTCACTAAAGCGGTCATAATTTTGTCATTGGTCCGTGTCGGACCCATAAGTACTCAAACTGCTTTCGCGGTGAGTCGTGAATCAAAAATACTCCCGCTTCGCCGGGAGGCCGAGTACCCTGAACATTAGCCTTAAGCAGGACTTTTTATACGAAAGTCAAAGAACATCATTCATCGCTGTTTTTCATACAAGTTTACGAACCCATTGGCACTTCTTTTGAAGGAAATTCGAGAGATTATGTTGCTTATAGACATTACCCCCTGCTAGGGACAAAGCGTACCTTTACGAAGATGCTCTATGATCAGGGCATTCTCATTTGGCGTCAATTGAAGAAAATCCAGCGACTATATGCCTTATTCTCCTTGTTTTATTTGGATGGCATCTTTGTAACTCATGCGCGTGAAAGCTAAAAACAAAATGGCATTCTGGTATCGGTCAATATATATGTGGAAGCGATATCTCCTCTATAGAGGACTAGAAATTTCAGGGCAATCGAGGCAAAAAGCGCGAGAAAATTAAGTACTTTCAAGGACGCCATAGAATGGACAGATGTTCACTAAAGCGGTCATAATTTTGTCATTGGTCCGTGTCGGACCCATAAGTACTCAAACTGCTTTCGCGGTGAGTCGTGAATCAAAAATACTCCCGCTTCGCGGGAGGCCGGAGTACCCTCAACTTTATCCTTAAGTAGGACTTTTTGGTACGAAAGTCAAAGAACATCATTAAATCGCTGTTTTTGAGAAAAGTTTACGAACCCATTGGCACTTCCTTTTGAAGGAAATTGAGAGATTATGTTGCTTATAGACATTAGCCCCCTGGTAGGGACAAGCGTACCTTTCATAAGATGCTCTATGATCCGGACAATCTCATTTGGCCATAAATTGAAGAATATCCAGTGACTATATGCCTTATTCTCCTTGTTTTCTCCGGATGGCATCTTTGTAACTCATCGCGTGAAAGCCAAGAACAAAAGGAATTCTGGCATCGGTCGATATATATGTGGAAACAATATCTCCTCTATAGAGGACAAGAAATTTTAGGGCAATCGGGCAAAAGCATGCGAGAAAATGAAGTACTTTCGAGGCGCCATAGAATAGATGATGTTCACTAAAGCGGTCATAATTTTGTCATTGGTCCGTGTCGGACCCATAAGTACTCAAACTGCTTGCGGCGAGTCGTGAATCAAAAATACTCCCGCTTCGCCGGGAGGCGGAGTACCCTGAACTTTAGCCTTAAGCAGGACTTTTTGTACGAAAGTCAAAGAACATCATTAAATCATTGTTTTTTCGGACAAGTTTCTAAACCCATTGGCACTTCCTTTTGAAGGAAATTCGAGAGATTATGTTGCTTATAGACATTAGCCCCTGGTAGGGACAAGCGTACCTTTCTGAAGATGCTCTATGATCAAGGCAATCTCATCGGCGTAAATTGAAGAAAATCCAGTGACTATATGCCTTATTCTCCTTGTTTTCGCGGATGGCATCTTTGTAACTCATGCGGCGTGAAAGCTAAAAACAAAATGGCATTCTGGCATCGGTCAATATATATGTGAAGCGAAATCTCCTCTATAGAGGACAAGAAATTACAGGGCAATCGGGCAAAAAGCGCGAGAAAATCAAGTACTTTCAAGGCGCCATAGAATGGACGGATGTTCACTAAAGCGGTCATAATTTTGTCATTGGTCGTGTCGGACCCATAAGTACTCAAACTGCTTTCATGGCGAGTCGTGAATCAAAAATACTCCCGCTTCCGCCGGAGGCCAGATACCCTCAACTTTATCCTTAAGTAGGACTTTTTGTCCTTTAAAGTCAAAGAACATCATTCGTCGTTGTTTTTCAGACAAGTTTCTGAACCCATTGGCACTTCCTTTTGAAGGAAATTCAAGAGATTATTTTGCTTATAAACATTAGCCCCCCTAGTAGGGACAAACGTACCTTTCTGAAGATGCTCTATGATCCGGGAAATCTCATCTGGCTGTAAACTGAAGAAAATCCAGCGGCTATATGCCTTATTCTCCTTGTTTTGCGGATGGCATCTTTGTAACTCATGCGGCGTGAAAGCCGAGAACAAAAGGGCATTCTGGCATCGGTCAATATATATGTGGAAGCGATATCTCCACTATAGAGGATAAGAAATTTTGGGGCAATCGGGCAAAAAAGCACGAGAAAATCAAGTACTTTCAAGGACGCCATAGAATGGACAGATGTTCACTAAAGCGGTCATAATTTTGTCATTCGGAGTCCGTGTCGGACCCATAAGTACTCAAACTTCTCGCGGCGAGTGCGTGAATCCAAAAAAAGTCCCCGCTTCCGCCAGGAGGCCTGGAGTACCCTCAACTTTATCCTTAAGTAGGACTTTTTGGCCTTGAAAGTCAAAGAACATCATTAAATCATTGTTTTTTCAGACAAGTTTCTGAACCCATTTGGCACTTCCTTTTGTAGGAAATTCGAGAGATTATGTTGCTTATAAACAATAGCACCCATGGTAGGGACAAACTTACCTTTCTGAAGATGCTCTATGATCAGGAAATCTCATTTGGTGTAAATTGAAGAAAATCCAGTGACTATATGCCTTATTCTCCTTGTTTTAGCGGATGGCATGTTGTAACTCATGGCGTGAAAGCCAAGAACAAAAGGGCATTCTAGCATCGGTCAATATATATGTGGAAGCGATATCTCCTCTATAGAGGATAAGAAATTTTAGGGCAATCGGGCAAAAAGCGCATGAGAAAATGAAGTACTTTCAAGGGCGCCATAGAATGGACGGATGTTCACTAAAGCAGTCATAATTTTGTCATTGGTCCGTGTTGGACCCATAAGTACTCAAACTTCTTGCGGCGAGTGCGTGAATCCAAAAAATACTCCCCGCTTCTGCCAGGAGGCCCGGAGTACCCTGAACTTTAGCCTTAAGCAGGACTTTTTTGGCCTGAAAGTCAAAGAACATCATTAAATCATTGTTTTTCATACAAGTTTACGAACCCATTGGCACTTCTTTTTGAAGGAAATTCTAGAGATTATGTTGCTTATAGACATTACCCCCTGCTAGGGACAAGCGTACCTTTCGAAGATGCTCAATGATCACGGAAATCTCATTTGGCGTTAATTGAAGAAAATCCAGTGACTATATGCCTTATTCTCCTTGTTTTATTTGGATGGAATCTTTGTAACTCATGCGGCGTGAAATCTAAAAACAAAATGGCATTCTGGCATCGGTCGATATATATGTGGAAGCGATATCTCCTCTATAGAGGACAAGAAATTCAGGGCAATCGGGCAAAAAGCGCGCGAGAAAATCAAGTACTTTCAAGGACTGACCATAGAATGGACAGATGTTCACTAAAGCGGTCATAATTTTGTCATTGGTCCGTGTCGGACCCATAAGTACTCAAACTGCTTGCGGCGAGTGCGTGAATCCAAAAAATACTCCCCGCTTCTGCCAGGAGGCCCGGAGTACCCTGAACATTAGCCTTAAGCAGGACTTCTTCGCCCTGAAAGTCAAAGAACATCATTCATCGCTGTTTTTCGTACAAGTTTCTGAACCCATTGACACTTCTTTTTGAAGGAAATTACAGAGATTATGTTGCTTATAGACATTACCCCCCTGCTAGGGACAAACGTACCTTTCTGAAGATGCTCTATGATCCGGGCAATCTCATCGGCGTCAATTGAAGAAAATCCAGTGACTATATGCCTTATTCTCGTTGTTTTATTTGGATGGCATCTTTGTAACTCATGCGGCGTGAAAGCTAAAAACAAAATTGCATTCATGGCATCGGTCGATATATATGTGGAAGCGATATATCCTCTATAGAGGACTAGAAATTTCAGGGCAATCGGGCAAAAGCGCGAGAAAATTAAGTACTTTCAAGGACGCCATAGAATGGACGGATGTTCACTAAAGCGGTCATAATTTTTTCATTGGTCCGTGTCGGACCGATAAGTACTCAAACTGCTTTCGCGGTGAGTCGTGAATCAAAAATACTCCCGCTTACGCGGGAGGCCGGAGTACCCTCAACTTTATCCTTAAGTAGGACTTTTTGTACTGAAAGTCAAAGAACATCATTAAATCTTTGTTTTTGGAAAAGTTTACGAACCCATTGGCACTTCCTTTTGAAGGAAATTGAGAGATTATGTTGCTTATAGACATTAGCCCCCTGGTAGGGACAAGCGTACCTTTCATAAGATGCTCTATGATCCGGGCAATCTCATTTGGCCATAAATTGAAGAAAATCCTGCTGACTATATGCCTTATTCTCCTTGTTTTCTCCGGATGGCATCTTTGTAACTCATGCGGCGTGAAAGCCAAGAACAAAAGGGCATTCTGGCATCGGTCAATATATATGTGGAAGCGATATCTCCTCTATAGAGGACAAGAAATTTTAGGCAATCGGGCAAAAAGCGCGACGAGAAAATGAAGTACTTTCGAGGGCGCCATAGAATGGTGATGTTCACTAAAGCGGTCATAATTTTGTCATTGGTCCGTGTCGGACCCATAAGTACTCAAACTGCTTGCGGCGAGTCGTGAATCAAAAATACTCACCACTTCGCCGGGAGGCCGGAGTACCTCAACTTTAGCCTTAAGCGGGACTTTTGTACGAAAGTCAAAGAACATCATTAAATCGCTGTTTTTGAGACAAGTTTACGAACCCATTGGCACTTCCTTTTGAAGGAAATTCGAGAGATTATGTTGCTTATAGACATTAGCCCCCTGGTAGGGACAAGCGTACCTTCGGAAGATGCTCTATGATCGGGCAATCTCATTTCGGCGTAAATTGAAGAAAATCCACGGCTATATGCCTTATTCTCCTTGTTTTCTCGGATGGCATCGCGATAACTCATGCGCGTGAAAGCCAAGAACAAAAGGGCATTCCTGGCATCGGTCAATATATATGTGGAAACGATATCTCCTCTATAGATGACAAGAAATTTTGGGGCAATCAGCAAAAAGCGCACGAGAAAATGAAGTACTTTCAAGGACAGCCATAGAATGGACAGATGTTCACTAAAACGGACATAATTTTGTCATTTGGAGTCCGTGTCAGACCCATAAGTACTCAAACTGCTTGCGGCGAGTGCGTGAATCCAAAAAATACTCCCCGCTTCTGCCAGGAGGACCGGAGTACCCTGAACAGTAGCCTTAAGCAGGACTTTTTCGCCCTGAAAGTCAAAGAACATCATTCATCGCTGTTTTTCATACAAGTTTCTGAACCCATTGGCACTTCTTTTTGAAGGAAATTCGAGAGATTATGTTGCTTATAGACATTACCCCCTGCTAGGGACAAACGTACCTTTCTGAAGATGCTCTATGATCCGGGCAATCTCATCTGGCCGTCAATTGAAGAAAATCCAGCGGCTATATGCCTTATTCTCCTTGTTTTTTGGATGGCATCTTTGTAACTCATGCGGCGTGAAAGCTAAAAACAAAATGGCATTCTGGCATCGGTCGATATATATGTGGAAGCGATATCTCCTCTATAGAGGACTAGAAATTTTAGGGCAATCGGGCAAAAAGCATGCGAGAAAATTAAGTACTTTCAGGACGCCATAGAATGGATGATGTTCACTAAAGCGGTCATAATTTTGTCATTGGTCCGTGTCGGACCCATAAGTACTCAAACTGCTTTCGCGGTGGTCGTGAATCAAAAATACTCCCGCTTCGCGGGAGGCCGGAGTACCCTCAACATTAGCCTTAAGCGGGACTTTTTATACGAAAGTCAAAGAACATCATTCATCGCTGTTTTTCATACAAGTTTCTGAACCCATTGGCACTTCTTTTTGAAGGAAATTCGAGAGATTATGTTGCTTATAGACATTACCCCCCTGCTAGGGACAAACGTACCTTTCTGAAGATGCTCTATGATCCGGGCATTCTCATCTGGCCGTCAATTGAAGAAAATCCAGCGGCTATATGCCTTATTCTCCTTGTTTTCGCTGGATGGCATGCTGTAACTCATGCGCGTGAAAGCTAAAAACAAAATGGCAGTCCTGGTATCGGTCAATATATATGTGGAAACGATATCTCCTCTATAGAGGACTAGAAATTCTGGGGCAATCAGGCAAAAAGCGCACGAGAAAATTAAGTACTTTCAAGGACTGCCATAGAATGGACGGATGTTCACTAAAGCGGTCATAATTTTGTCATTGGTCCGTGTCGGACCCATAAGTACTCAAACTGCTCGCGGTGAGTCGTGAATCAAAAATACTCCCGCTTGCGCGGGAGGCCGGAGTACCCTCAACTTTATCCTTAAGTAGGACTTTTTGTACGAAAGTCAAAGAACATCATTAAATCGCTATTTTTGAGAAAAGTTTACGAACCCATTGGCACTTCCTTTTGAAGGAAATTCGAGAGATTATGTTGCTTATAGACATTAGCCCCCTGGTAGGGACAAGCGTACCTTTCATAAGATGCTCTATGATCCGGACAATCTCATTTGGCCATAAATTGAAGAAAATCCATGACTATATGCCTTATTCTCCTTGTTTTCTCCGGATGGCATCTTTGTAACTCATGCGGCGTGAAAGCCAAGAACAAAGGAATTCTGGCATCGGTCAATACATATGTGAAACAATATCTCCTCTATAGAGGACAAGAAATTTTAGGGCAATCGAAAAAGCGCGCGAGAAAATGAAGTACTTTCGAGGCGCCATAGAATAGTGATGTTCACTAAAGCGGTCATAATTTTGTCATTGGTCCGTGTCGGACCCATAAGTACTCAAACTGCTTGCGGCGAGTCGTGAATCAAAAATACTCCCGCTTCGCCGGGAGGCCGGAGTACCCTGAACTTTAGCCTTAAGCGGGACTTTTTGGCCTGAAAGTCAAGAACATCATTAAATCATTGTTTTTCGGACAAGTTTCTAAACCCATTGGCACTTCCTTTTGAAGGAAATTCGAGAGATTATGTTGCTTATAGACATTAGCCCCTGGTAGGGACAAGCGTACCTTCTGAAGATGCTCTATGATCAGGCGATCTCATTTGGCGTAAATTGAAGAAAATCCAGCGACTATATGCCTTATTCTCCTTGTTTTCGCGGATGGCTTCTTTGTAACTCATGCGGCGTGAAAGCTAAAAACAAAATGGCATTCTGGCATCGGTCGATATATATGTGGAAGCGAAATCTCCTCTATAGAGGACAAGAAATTTTGAGGCGATCGGGCAAAAAGCGCTGCGAGAAAATCAAGTACTTTCAAGGACGCCATAGAATGGACGGATGTTCACTAAAGCGGTCATAATTTTGTCATTGGTCCGTGTCGGACCCATAAGTACTCAAACTGCTTTCATGGCGAGTCGTGAATCAAAAATACTCCCGCTTGCGCCGGGCCGGATACCCTCAACTTTATCCTTAAGTAGGACTTTTGTCCTTTAAAGTCAAGAACATCATTAAATCGTTGTTTTTCGGACAAGTTTACGAACCCATTGGCACTTCCTTTTGAAGGAAATTCAAGAGATTATTTTGCTTATAAACATTAGCCCCCTAGTAGGGACAAGCGTACCTTTCTGAAGATGCTCTATGATCAAAATCTCATTTGGCCGTAAATTGAAGAAAATCCAGTGACTATATGCCTTATTCTCCTTGTTTTAGCGGATGGCATCTTTGTAACTCATGCGGCGTGAAAGCCGAGAACAAAAGGGCATTCTGGCATCGGTCATATATATGTGGAAGCGATATCTCCACTATAGAGGATAAGAAATTTTGGGGCAATCGGGCAAAAAGCACGAGAAAATCAAGTACTTTCAAGGGCGCCATAGAATGGACAGATGTTCACTAAAGCGGTCATAATTTTGTCATTGGTCCGTGTCGGACCCATAAGTACTCAAACTTCTCATGGCGAGTCGTGAATCAAAAAAGTCCCGCTTCGCGGGAGAAACGGAGTACCCTCAACTTTATCCTTAAATAGGACTTTTTGGCCTTGAAAGTCAAAGAACATCATTAAATCATTGTTTTTCGGACAAGTTTACGAACCCATTTGGCACTTCCTTTTGTAGGAAATTCGAGAGATTATGTTGCTTATAAACAATAGCACCCATGGTAGGGACAAACTTACCTTTCTGAAGATGCTCTATGATCCGGGAAATCTCATCTGGCTGTAAACTGAAGAAAATCCAGTGACTATATGCCTTATTCTCCTTGTTTTAGCGGATGGCATGTTTGTAACTCATGCGGCGTGAAAGCCAAGAACAAAAGGGCATTCCTAGCATCGGTCAATATATATGTGAAGCGATATCTCCTCTATAGAGGATAAGAAATTTTAGGGCAATCGGCAAAAAGCGCATGAGAAAATGAAGTACTTTCAAGGGCGCCATAGAATGGACAGATGTTCACTAAAGCAGTCATAATTTTGTCATTGGTCCGTGTTGGACCCATAAGTACTCAAACTTCTTGCGGCGAGTCGTGAATCAAAAATACTCCCGCTTCGCGGGAGGCCGGAGTACCCGAACTTTAGCCTTAAGCAGGACTTTTTGCCACGAAAGTCAAAGAACATCATTCGTCATTGTTTTTCATACAAGTTTCTGAACCCATTGGCACTTCTTTTTGCAGGAAATTCTAGAGATTATGTTGCTTATAGACATTACCCCCCTGCTAGGGACAAACGTACCTTTCTGAAGATGCTCAATGATCCTGGAAATCTCATCTGGCCGTTAATTGAAGAAAATCCAGTGACTATATGCCTTATTCTCCTTGTTTTTATTTGGATGGAATCTTTGTAACACATGCGCGTGAAATCTAAAAACAAAATGGCATTCTGGCATCGGTCGATATATATGTGGAAGCGATATCTCCTCTATAGAGGACAAAATTTGCAGGGCAATCGGCAAAAGCGCTGCGAGAAAATCAAGTACTTTCAAGGGCGCCATAGAATGGACAGATGTTCACTAAAGCGGTCATAATTTTTTATTGGTCGTGTCGGACCCATAAGTACTCAAACTGCTTTCATGGCGAGTGCGTGAATCAAAAATACTCCCGCTTTGCCGGGAGGCGGAGTACCCTCAACTTTATCCTTAAGTAGGACTTTTTGGTACGAAAGTCAAAGAACATCATTAAATCGCTATTTTTGAGAAAAGTTTTGAACCCATTGGCACTTCCTTTTGAAGGAAATTAGAGAGATTATGTTGCTTATAGACATTAGCCCCCTGGTAGGGACAAGCGTACCTTTCGAAGATGCTCTATGATCAGGGCAATCTCATTTGGCCGTAAATTGAAGAAAATCCAGCGGCTATATGCCTTATTCTCCTTGTTTTCTCCGGATGGCATCTTTGTAACTCATGCGGCGTGAAAGCCAAGAACAAAAGGGCATACGGCATCGGTCGATATATATGTGGAAGCGATATCTCCTCTATAGAGGACAAGAAATTTTAGGGCAATCGGCAAAAAGCGCGAGAAAATGAAGTACTTTCAAGGACTGCCATAGAATGGACAGATGTTCACTAAAGCGGTCATAATTTTGTCATTGGTCCGTGTCGGACCCATAAGTACTCAAACTGCTTGCGCGAGTGCTTGAATCAAAAATACTCCCTTTCGCCGGAGGCCGAGTACCCTCAACTTTAGCCTTAAGCGGGACTTTTGGCCCTGAAAGTCAAAGAACATCATTCATCGCTCTTTTTCAGACAAGTTTCTGAACCCATGGATACTTCCTTTTGAAGGAAATTCGCGAGATTATGTTGCTTATAGACATTAGCCCCTGGTAGGGACAAAGCGTACCTTCTGCGGATGCTCTATGATCCGGGCAATCTCATGCGGGCGTAAATTGAAGAAAATCCAGCGACAATATGCCATATTCTCCTTGTTTTCGCGGATGGCATCTTTGCAAGTCATGCGGCGTGAAAGCCAAGAACAAAGGGCATTCTGGAATCGGTCGATATATATCTGAAGCGATATCTCTCTGTAGAGGACAAGAAATTTTAGGGCAATCGGGCAAAAAGCGCAAGAGAAAATGAAGTACTTTCGAGGGGCGCCATAGAATGGACAGATGTTTACTAAAATGGTCATAATTTTCTCATTGGTCCGTGTCGGACCCATAAGTACTCAAACTGCTTTCGCGACGAGCACGCGAATCAAAAAATACTCCTGCTTGCGCCAAGAGGCGGAGTACCCTCAATTCAGTGTTAAGCTGGACTTTTTGGTACGAAAGTCGAGAGAACATCATTAAATCGCTGTTTTTTGAGACAAGTTTACGAACCCATTGGAACTTCCTTTTGAAGGAAATTCAAGAGATTATGTTGCTTATAGACATTAGCCCCCTGGTAGGGACAAGCGTACCTTCTGCGGATGCTCTATGATCCGGCAATCTCATACGGGCGTAAATTGAAGAAAATCCAGCGGCTATATGCCTTATTCTCCTTGTTTTTTGCGGATGGCATCTTTGTAACTCATGCGGCGTGAAAGCCAAGAACAAGGGAATTCTGGCATCGGTCAATATATATGTGGAAGCGATATCTCTTCTATAGAGGACAAGAAATTTTGGGGCAATCGGCAAAAAGCGCGCGTGAAAATGAAGTACTTTCAAGGACCGCCATAGAATGGACGGATGTTCACTAAAGCGGTCATAATTTTGTCATTGGTCGTGTCGGACCCATAAGTACTCAAACTGCTTTCATGGCGGTGTGAATCAAAAAATACTCCCGCTTCGCCAAAAGGCCGGAGTACCCTCAAATTCAGCCTTAAGCTGACTTTTTGTACGAAAGTCAAAGAACATCATTATCGTTGTTTTTCGGACAAGTTTACGAACCCATTGGCACTTCCTTTTGAAGGAGATTTGAGATATTATGTTGCTTATAGACATTAGCCTGATGCGGACAAATGTACCTTCTGCGGATGCTCTATGATCCGAGGCGATCTTATCGGCCATAAATTGAAGAAAATCCAATGACTATATGCCTTATTCTCCTTGTTTTCGCGGATGGCATCTTTGCAACTCATGCGGCGTGAAAGCCAAGAACAAAAGGGCATTCTGGCATCGGTCAATATATATGTGGAAGCGGTATCTCCTCTATAGAGGACAAGAAATTTTAGGGCAATCGGCAAAAGCGCGCGAGAAAATGAAGTACTTTCAAATGCGCCATAGAATAAACAGATGTTCACTAAAGCGGTCATAATTTTGTCATTGAGTCCGTGTCGGACCCATAAGTACTCAAACTGCTTTCATGACAGTCGTGAATCAAAAATACTCCCGCTTCGCCGAGGGCCGGAGTACCCTCAACTTTATCCTTAAGTAGGACATTTTGTACGAAAGTCAAAGAACATCATTAGTTGTTGTTTTTTGAGAAAAGTTTACGAACCCATTGGCACTTCCTTTTGAAGGAAATTCGAGAGATTATGTTGCTTATAGACATTAGCCCCCTGGTAGGGACAAGCGTACCTTCGAGAAGATGCTCTATGATCAGGAAATCTCATCTAGCTATAAATTGAAGAAAATCCAGCGGACTATATGCCTTATTCTCCTTGTTTTCTCCGGATGGCATCTGTAACTCATGCGGCGTGAAAGCCAAGAACAAAAGAGCATTCTGGCATCGGTCAATATATATGTGGAAGCGATATCTCCTCTATAGAGGATAAGAAATTTTAGGGCAATCGGGGAAAAAGCGCACGAGAAAATGAAGTACTTTCAAGGACTGCCATAGAATGGACAGATGTTCACTAAAGCGGTCATAATTTTGTCATTGGTCGAGTCGGACCCATAAGTACTCAAACTGCTTGCGGCGAGTGCGTGAATCAAAAATACTCCCGCTTCCGCCGGGAGGCAGATACCCTCAACTTTAGCCTTAAGCGGGACTTTTGGCCTTGAAAGTCAAAGAACATCATTCATCGTTGTTTTTCGGACAAGTTTACGAACCCATTGGCACTTCCTTTTGAAGGAAATTCGTGAGATTATGTTGCTTATAGACATTAGCCCCTGGTAGGGACAAGCGTACCTTCTGCGGATGCTCTATGATCCGGGCAATCTCATACGGGCGTAAATTGAAGAAAATCCAGTGACAATATGCCATATTCTCCTTGTTTTTCGCGGATGGCATCTTTGCAAGTCATGCGGCGTGAAAGCCAAGAACAAAAGGGCATTCTAGAATCGATCAATATATATGTGGAAGCGATATCTCCTCTATAGAGGACAAGAAATTCTAGGGCAATCGGTAGCGCCGCGAGAAAATGAAGTACTTTCAAGGGACTGCCATAGAATGGACAGATGTTTACTAAAATGGTCATAATTTTGTCATTGGTCCGTGTCGGACCCATAAGTACTCAAACTGCTCGCATGGCGAACCACATGAATCAAAAATACTCCTGCTTGCGCCAAGAGGCGGAGTACCCTCAATTCAGCGTTAAGCTGGACTTTTTAATACGAAAGTCGAGAGAACATCATTAAATCGCTGTTTTTGAGACAAGTTTACGAACCCATTGTCACTTCCTTTTGAATGAAATTCGAGAGATTATGTTGCTTATAGACATTAGCCCCCCTGGTAGGGACAAACGTACCTTTCTGCAGATGCTCTATGGTCCGGTGATGTAGGGTGGAACCCTAATTCGTCGATCTTTCACATTTGGAGGGGATCCTACGGAGGAAACACGAAGAACACGCGGAAGCATGGCGAAACAAGGGGAAAGCGAGAGAATCACTCAACCAACAAGGAATCGATCACACAAGTGCTAGATCAACATACACATGAGATCCACAAGATACATAGTCAACTAAGGTAAGGATACAAAGGAACCATTCATCTCCAAGAGGAGGCCTTGATGTTCTTCCCTTGATAGGGGTCTTGAATCTGCTGAGGATCTTCTCCTAGGCGGAGGTCTGATCTCCGAGGAGAAGTAACCAGTGGATGAGCAAAGGCTCTCACACAAATATGAGCTAATCAATGCTAAGTCTCAATGTGAGGAGAGGGGTCCTATATATAGACTAGGGGCGAAGGGGTACATGGGCTCAGCCAAATCGCGCCTACAGTGAGGTCCGGATGATCCGGATGGTGGCTCGGATGATCCGGGTGTCGAAGTCCGGATGATCCGGCGACCGTCCGGATGATCCGGCCGTCGAGGGACCTGTTGTCTTGGCGCCGTTACTCGGATGATCCGGGATGATCCGTCGGATGATCCGGACGGCGGTCGGATGTCGACTTTGTCTCCAACAACCCGCTCCGTCATCTTCTTCTCCTTTCTTCCGTCTTCTCTTCCATGCTTGGCCTTGGTCCTTGGATTCTCCTTGGTCATCTTGGTTGTACTGAGTGTACACAAGTTCCACGCATGAGGTAGTAGCCATGTCTCATATCGGAAGGTGGCGGTTCGAAGAGGAATTCACCTTGTGAATTAGTCGAGGTCTCATCTTATGTACCCTTGGGGCTTGGAGAGTAGTCGGGTGTACATGGGGATGAGCGTGGGATGCTCGTATCATATCCCCCCTTGGGAAAGATCCGACCTCGGATCGTGATCCTCATCACCATGGAAGCAGGTGTCGTGGGCGGACTTTTAGTGGGATGTAGGTGAATGTCTTGCATAAGCCAAGTACTCAAGGTGTCTCGGTATGTGGTACATGCAAAATGAGCAAACACAAAGTACACATGGAAATACAATGGTTAGCGCACACAAAGTGTCCATTAATTAAGTGTGAGTCCGTGCGAAGGATAGTGCGTGACAAAGCGCATGATGCTTATCAAGATGATATAGAATGATATGCAAAGAATTCAATTGATAGTTAGCATGGTGCACAAAGCGACAAATTCTACCATTGTGCAAAATGATGTCATAGAGGACGGTTCATCAATAGCATGAATATGGAAATGGATGCTCAATTTGTGTAGCTATCATGCAATTGATGGTGGACAATATTATCATGATGTAAGAATATGCCATCAAGGTAGATCACAACAAATTTGCTAAGAAATGCACAAGCTCATATATCATGGATGACATGGAAATAGATGCAACAAAGCGAGCACAATGTGAGTCAATCCATGCATGGGGTGCAAACTTGTGGTGAGTATGATATGTCCATCGAGCATGACATGTATGAGCACAATCAACAAATATGGAGGTGTTGGTGTACCAAAGCTCGTTGTCGAGGCATGAGTGGAATTCGGCGGTGCATCCAATAAGTGTGGCGCTCCTCAATGTGAAGGTCCATGTAGCCAATCTCAATGTCGCTCCTCCGATCACTAGATGTATCATGTAGACAACAAGAAGGAAACAACAATGAAAGAGTGACCCATCTAATAAGTGTATTTGAGGACAGCTCAAAGAGAAGGAGTTCACCTTTAGGAGTGTCTCAAGGATGATGGAGTCGCGCATCTTGTATGCCTTCACATAATCAATATGTCTCGTGGTGGTCCCGCCTTGTATATCCTTCAAAATGAAAGAACATGACAAACACCTGGAAAAACAAATGAGGGTAGAAAAATGGCAAAACCGATCATTCGTGTGGTAAGATACCCAACAAGTGTATGTATCATGCTCATCATAAGAAATGACAAGGTAGTATTGCATAGTATGTAGGCATATGATGCGAGAACAACCAAATGCAATAGGCTCAATCAAACATACATGCATCACAAGTAAAGTGTCCAAATCTCCAAGATCAATAAGCATAGCAAGTTGGCACTCAATACAAGGTGATATGAGAGATGCAACTAATGGAGACAAGGGCAATGATCATGACAAATCAAGTGAGAGGCATCAACATCTATGTCATCAACCCAAGAAAGCAAGTAATAGTGGAACATGGGTGATGCAACATAGCAAGCAATCATAGCAATCAAGTTAAGCAAGCTAGTAGTGTGAAGATGCAACATACTAGGAGGAATCATGGCAAGCATGTCATGTGTGCAAATAGTGGGCATGAATAATTCACATGTCATAGCACAAGCATGAAAGCAAGATATGAGTAAAATGTCATCAATGTATTGGCGAGAGACCATATGTAAATAGTAATGGGGCATCATGACTCTCCCAACACAACAAGCATCAATAGCATGGGGCACATGATAAACATGGCAATAGCAACAAGGATCTCCACCAAGCATGCAAATACACATAGTGATATCATAATGGTGAATCATGGGTAGATGCAAGCAATGGTCACAATTGCATGGCAAAGTCATAGGAGCAAGCATAACATGCAAAGTGAACACAATAGTATGGGCATAAGGTGACAAGTGGTAAATAGCCCATAGCCATATGAGAGCCAAGTAAAAGAGATCTGGCGTAGTTGATGATGAAGAAGAGCAGTGGTAAGCATAGTCCACGGGATCCCAAGTCATCGTTGCTCTCAAGAGCTCGTTTAAATCAACTCTTGGGATTGAGAGGTTGGCGAGTATACATGAGTACCTACACAAAACAAAGACAAAGGAAAAATTGTGTGCGTGGTAGATGTACACATCATCCATCATGATCTTGCGTGCATGTGTCGGTGAGCACAAAATAGCCAATGCTCAAATAAATGTGATGTGTGATATAGAAACATGTCATCCATCATGAGAGGTTTGTTATTATGTATGGCATAATGGAGACTCAAAGGATGTAATGCATCATGAGAAATATCTAGAGCATTGTTATTCATGGAATGCATAAGGTGCACTGATCATGGGAATCATGCAAAGTATGGAATGCATCAAGATCTCCTAATATGTGTGAGGAAACTATGGGGTCTCCTCATGAGCAAGAGTAGAAACATCACTTGGAGAATATTGACAACATCAAAACAATGCATATTTGGAACAATGTGATCATGGCATTGCATATTGGATGAATGCATAAATCATGTAAAGGAAGCATGGCAATATCATCACATGAAAAACAAAAGCCAATGACCATCATCTCGTCATCTATGCCATAAGTGCAAATGGAATTGATTTTAATGGGGTATGCATAGTTACTATGTTGAGATTGTAGGGATGCAATATGGGAGATCTCATTCATAGCATATGACAAGTTAAATGGATTGTCAAATATGAAGTGACCAATAGAATTTTCACATGATATCCTATGAAGCATAGCATCACAACTAGGCAACTCAACATGCTCATCATCATATTCATCATAAATAGGTAAGTCAAGGCATGAAGGAGTTTCACTAGCATGAAGCATGGTAATAGGTGGGTCGACATCATGGGAGCAATCATCGTCAAGAGTGTCCGCTAGTGGGACAAGAGAAGCACCATCACCTATGTTACCTTTGGGCGTCGCTCATGTGTTGTAGGTGAGGTGTTGAAGATCGTCTCGTTGTCATCTTCATCTTGATGGAACCATGTGGGGGGTGCATCATCGTCCATCATGGCCATCGTCGTCTCCATAGGAGGTATGGACTCATCAATGGTAGGCGTTTAGTCATGTATGGGAGACCTAGCACCAAGGAGAAAACACACAAGGAGTAGAGGGTAAGTCGTTAGAAATCATAGTGGCCTCACATGCCGTGTCAACTACCTCACTCTCTAAGTGTTGTGGCTCACTCACTCCCTCAAGGATGCTCTCACTCATATGGCTGGTGGAGTCACTCAAATGGCGCTCAACCTCACATAGGATGTGTGGCATGCTCTCATGTGTGGGGCTAGTGGTGGTCACACTCATCCTCTCATAGGAAATGCTCTCAATGTCACGTATGGTGGAGTCACTCATGTCACTCATGGGGTGGTGGCTCTCCTCACATGGCACTTGGGGCATCTCGACATATGTTGGTGTCGGGAGATGTTGGTGCAAATGTCTCCATGCTCAACTCCTATCGCCCGTGGTGAAGGGATGGCCCTTGCTCGACCTTCTTGTCGCCGTCTTGGTGTTGGAGGTTCATATGATGTGGCACTTCATAGCTCGTCTCCATGACGAAGGAGTTTCCCATGCTCGGCCATCTTCCTTGGGGGCTTCGAAGATGGAAGTGTCACCCTCTCTCGTGGTAGTCGCCTTGGACTTGATGAAGTCGATGTAGGCGTGCTTCGTGGGAAGTAAGCGAAGATGCCGTCGTCCAAAAGCGAAGATGCCTTGAGAACACTTGGCGAAGATGCCGAAGTGGTTGATGTAGCCGTAGCGCCGTCTTGGTGGTGGTCGTCTCGCGGTCTTCTTTTGTGCTCTTGAAGCTTGGACTTGGCGTGAAGTAGGTCTTGTTGGGACTTGTGCATTTGCGCTTGTGGAGCATCTTCATGATGATGATGTCGTTGTCGTGCTTGAGCTCGTAGTAGATGTCGTTCGTCGTCGTCGTGCACATGTTGTTTGGAGGTGACTTGGCCTTCATGGCGACGTGGATCGTGAACGTGATGATGATCGCCATGTAGATGTGGACGAGGGCGATTTGCACTTGCATCTTTTTCGCTCCGAAGACTTGTGGCTTGACCGTCGTCGTCTTGAGGATGATGAAGGGGAAGAAGACTTGATCAAGGCTCTAATCTCCTCCATCCTTGCATCTTGCTCCTCTTTATGTGCGGCAAGCTTATTGTCGATGTAGTCCCTTTTCCTTGCTTGAGTGGCGAATGTCGATGGAGATGTTCTCGATCGCTCTCGCAATCTTGATTGTCGCCTTGCATTTGTCGTTGTAGATCGAAGATAGGCGCTTTGGAGATGTAGTTGTTCACGCCGTCGTTGTTGTCGTGAACCGGAGAGGAATGCCTTGCCTATCCATCACAAGACTCGAGCAAATATGAGTGGGAGAAAAGAAGAAGCGTATACCAATGTACCTTTGACCAAAGTTGAAGATGAATCAAGTTCACTCAAATGTGGACAATGAAATAGCACTATTGGTACCGATCCTTGTCGGTTCTCACACCTACACAAGTAAAGCTTATAGTGGAGCTCGGTGAGGATAGTGGCACAAAATTTAATGCAAAATGTTAGCAAGAGTCAATAATGTTGAAAAAGATTCACAAATTAGCAAGTGAAACAAATGGACCAATATCAAAAGAATGGCTGCGGAAACACACACGGATAGATAAATGGGGTCGTGCAACCAAGGAATGAGCTCAAAATGTGGAATCCACCAAAGCGCTCGTGTTGCACAACTCAAGAGAGGCAGCTATACGATTGCTCAATAGGCGGATACAACACTTGTGCACAACCTATAAGATGCAAAATGGATATTCTTTCTATCCCAAGTATGCTATGTATGTATGGTTCGGTGTTTCTCTCAAGCATGATGTCATATGATGTAGATTTGACAATCTTATGTGCAATGGGTATGATGCTATGGCACTTGCTCACGAGCTCTTTGCTCTCTTTTGCTTAAAAGCTTTTTTTCAATGGCCACTTATGCACAATGCACAAACCAAGATAGCTATTGTGTATATCACGGGAACGATATTGTGACACAATATATGATATGATACCAATATGATATGGTATGTATGCAATGGAATGGTGGATCACTAATGTGCACAAATAACGTTGCGGCAATACTCAAATGGCTAGTCTCGATAGGTAAGTGACACAAAATGGGCTAGGGTTAACAATTCAATTGCAAGGGTATATACAAAGGTGTCGTCGAGGTTACCGTCGCTGCGATGATGAGTGGCGGTGTTCTTGGTGTAGATACCAAGATGATGGAGACTCGTCCTAAGTGGCGAAACACCTTAGGAAGCGGAAAAACCGCAAACTCAAAATCTCAAATGACAAATGTCAAATGGTGGTAGCGGAAGCGGTGGTGGTTTGCTCTTGGCAATGCGGAAGTGGGATGATGGGCTATACACGATGTAAGAGTTGAAGCACCACGTCCCTAAGTAGCGAAACACCTTAGGAGACACAATTCACAACACAAACAAAATTGGTTAAGTTTGGGATGGTGGAAGTGTATGGTGGGTAAGCCTATGCGGAAGGTATGGTGGTGGTTCATGAAGAAGCAACCGTCCCTAAGTAGCCGAAACACCTTAGGAGACTCAAGTCACTACTCAAACAACCTCAAATGCTATGGTGAACAAAATGGGTTAGGTTGCGGAAGTCGGTGGTGGTAATGCGGATGATATGGTGGAGGGCCTAGGCAAACTTGCCAAATTTCAGAAAATATGATGGAGTCAAATGATGTTTGTGGTATTTTTGTGGGATGGGGGATGTCAAGAGCTTCAAAGCGAGCTAAGAATGTCAAAATCGGACTCGGATGAATTAGTTATGACCAAAACAAAATTTCAGCCGTGTCGATTTCAGGGTTAACCGGACATCCGGGAGGAGGTCCGGATGATCGAGCTAGGTCCGGATGATCCGGGAGAAATCGGATGATCCGCGTTCGTCGGCTCGGTTAGTTTTGGGGCGTGGGTTATCCGGACGTCCGGGAGAGGTCCAGCTGATCCGGGAGGTGTCGGATGATCCGGAGAAGGTCCGGATGATCCGGGCAGGTCAATCCGCTCGGGATTTCCTCTCGGGGCGAATTTTTGGGCGGAATTTGGGGATTTTGGTGTCAAAATTGGCGAGATTTTGTGGATGGAAGGTGGGGAAACTTGGGAGATGCTAGATCCACTTGAAACCAAGCAAATCCACGGATCAAAATCAACAAAACATCATCAAACCAACAAATCACAAAAAAAATTGGGGCTATTTTTGGTGGGGATTTTCAGATTTAGGGCGAAATCAACAAAATCAAGCTAGAATACAGCAGGGGTAGAGGCTCCAAAAGCGTGATCAACGTGGCTCATGATACCATATGATGTAGGGTGGAACCCTAATTCATCGATCTTTCACGTTTGGAGGGATCCTCACGGAGGAAACATGAAGAACAGCGGAAGCACAAGCGAAACAAGGGGAAAGCGAGAGAATCACTCAACCAACAAGGAATCGATCACACAAGTGCTAGATCAACATACACACATGAGATCCACAAGATACATAGTCAACTAAGGTAAGGATACAAAGGAACCGTTCATCTCCAAGAGGAGGCCTTGATGTTCTTCCCTAGATAGGGGTCTTGAATCCGATGAGGATCTTCTCCTAGGCGGAGGTCTGATCTCCGAGGAGAAGTAACCAGTGGATGAGCAAAGCTCTCACACAAATATGAGCTAATCCAATGCTAAGTCTCAAAGTGAGGAGAGGGGTCCTATATATAGACTAGAGGCGAAGGGGTACATGGGCTCAGCCAAATCGCGCCTGGCAGTGAGTCCGGATGATCCGGATGGTGGCGGATGATCCGGGTGTCGAAGTCCGGATGATCCAGGCGACCGTCTGGATGATCCGGCTTCGTCGAGGGCTTCTGTTGTCTTGGCGCCGTTACGGATGATCGGGGGAGGTCGGATGATCCGGCTGGACCGGATGATCCGGACGGTGATCGGATGTCTGCACTGTCTCCAACAACCGCTCCGTCTTCTTCTTCTCCTTTCTTCCGTCTTCTCTTCCATGCTTGGCCTTGGTCCTTGGATTCTCCTTGGTCATCTTGGTTGTACTGAGTGTTCACAAGGTCCACGCATGAGGTAGTAGCCATGTCTCATATCACGGAAGGTAGTTGAAGAGGTGTTCACCTTGTGTCCGATGGTGAATTAGTCGAGGTCTCATCTTATGTATCCTTGGGGCTTTGAGAGTAGTCGGAGTGTACATGGGGATGAGCGTGGGATGCTCGCATCATCAAGGCAATCTCATTTGGCCATAAATTGAAGAAAATCCAGTGACTATATGCCTTATTCTCCTTGTTTTTGCGGATGGCATCTTTGTAACTCATGCGGCGTGAAAGCCAGAACAAGCGGGCATTCTGGCATCGGTCGATATATATGTGGAAATGATATCTCCTCTATAGAGGAAAAGAAATTTTAGGGCAATCGGGCAAAAAAGCATACGTGGCGAAGTACTTTCAAGGACGCCATAGAATGGCAGATGTTCACTAAAACGGTCATAATTTTGTCATTGGTCCGTGTCGGACCCATGAGTACTCAAACTGCTTTCATGGCGTGTGTGAATCAAAAATACTCCTCGCTTCCGCCAGAGGCCAGATACCCTCAAATTCAGCCTTAAGCTGACTTTTTTACTGAAAGTCAAAGAACATCATTATCGCTGTTTTCGAGACAAGTTTACGAACCCATTGGCACTTCCTTTTGAAGGAGATTAGAGATATTATGTTGCTTATAGACATTAGCCCCTGGTAGGGACAAATGTACCTTCTGCGATGCTCTATGATCCGGGCAATCTTATCGGCCATAAATTGAAGAAAATCCAGTGACTATATGCCTTATTCTCCTTGTTTTCCCTAGATGGCATCTTGTAACTCATGCGGCGTGAATGCCAGAACAAAGGGCATTCTTGGCATCGGTCGATATATATGTGGAAGCGATATCTCCTCTATTGAGGACAAGAAATTTTGGGGCAATCGGACAAAAAGCATGCGAAAATGAAGTACTTTCAAATCTGCCATAGAATAAGCAGATGTTCACTAAAGCGGTCATAATTTTGTCATTGGTCGTGTCGGACCCATAAGTACTCAAACTGCTTTCGCGAGGGCGAGAATCAAAAATACTCCCGCTTCCGCCCGGAGCCGGAGTACCCTCAACTTTAGCCTAAAGCGGACTTTTTGGCCCTGAAATTCAAAGAACATAATTAAATCGCTATTTTTTCGGACAAGTTTACGAACCCATTGGCACTTCCTTTTGAAGGAAATTCGAGAGATTATGTTGCTCTAGCCTCGATGCAGGTAATCTCGTTTGGCGTAAATTGAAGAAAATCAGCAGCTATATGCCTTATTCTCCTTGTTTTACGCAAGATGGCATCTTTGTAACTCATGCATATGAAAGCCAAGAATTAAAGGGCATTCTGGCATCGGTCAATATATATGTGGAAACAAAATCTCCTCTATAGAGGACAAGAAATTTTTAGGCAATCGAGCAAAAAGCGCACGAGAAAATGAAGTACTTTCAAGAAGCGCCATGGAATGGATAGATGTTCACTAAAGCGGTCATAATTATGTCATTGGTCCGTGTGGACCCATAAGTACTCAAACTACTCATGGGGCATGCGAATCAAAAATACTCCCGCTTGCGGGAGGCGGAGTACCCTCAAATTCAGCCTTAAGCAGGACTTTTGTACGAAAGTCAAAAAACATCATTAAATATTTGTTTTTCGGATAAGTTTACGAACCCATTGGCACTTCCTTTTGAAGGAAATTAGAGATTATGTTGCTTATAGACATTAGCCCCTGGTAGGGACAAATGTACCTTCTGCGGATGCTCTATGATCAAGGCAATATCATTTGGCCGTAAAATGAAGAAAATCCGGTGGCTATATGCCTTATTCTCCTTGTTTTAGCGAATGGCATCTTGTAACTCATCTTGGCGTGAAAGCCAAGAACAAAAGGACATTCTGGCATCGGTCGATATATATGTGGAAGCGATATCTCCTCTATAGAGGACAAGAAATTTTAGGGCAATCGGCAAAAAGCGCGAGAAAATGAAGTACTTTCAATCTTGCCTTAGAATGGACGGATGTTCACTAAAGCGGTCATAATTTTGTTATTGGTCCGTGTCGGACCCATAAGTACTCAAACTGCTGCATGGCGCGTGAATCAAAAATACTCCCGCTTCCGCGAGAGCAAGAAATACCGTCAACTTTAGCCTTAAGCGGGACTTTTGCCCTGAAAGTCAAAGAACATCATTAAATCGCTATTTTTAGACAAGTTTACGAACCCATTGGCACTTCCTTTTGAAGGAAATTCGAAGATTATGTTGCATATAGACATTAGCTGATGTAGGGTGGAACCCTATAGCGGCGATCTTTCACGTTTGGAGGGATCCTACGGGGGAATCACGAAGAACAGCGGAAGCACAAAGGAAAACAGGGGAAAATGAGAGAATCACTCAACCAACAAGGAATCGATCACACAAGTGCTAGATCACCACACACATATGAGATCCACAAGATCTGAGTCAACTAAGGTAAGGATACAAAGAACAATTCATCTCAGAGGAGGCCTTGTTGTTCTTCCCTAGATAGGGTCTTGAATCCGCTTGGGATCTTCTCCGAAGAGGTCCTGATCTCCGTGGAGAAGTAACCAAGTGGATGAGCAAAGGCTCTCACACAAATATGGGCTAATCAATGCTAAGTCTCAAAGTGAGGAGATGGGGTCCTATATAGAGTTGGGGGCGAAGGGTACATGGGCTCAGCCCAGCAGCGTATTTGGTGGCGGATAATCCGGACGAGGTCGGATGATCCGGGTGGGGACGGATAAGTTGGAGGCTCGGTGAGTGGCCTTGAGGGCGGATGTCCGGTGGCAGTCCGGACGTCAGGCGGGTCCGGATGATCCGAGACAGGTTCAGATGATCCGGCTTCATGCTTGAGCCGGGAGTCCTCGGTCTATTCTTGCCGGATCGTCCGGGCGGGAGTCGGATCGTCCGGGCTCTGTCCGGATCGTCCGGGCCATGATCGGATCGTCCGGCCACCTGATCCTTAGTGCTTTCCTCTCCATCTTCGCATGTCTTCCGCTTCGAGTTCTCCTTGCTTCCTAGCCTCTTCATGGTTGACTCCTTGGTACTTGAGTATACATAGCATTTCTGTTTGAGGTAGTAACCATGTCTCATGTGAATCAAAGGGAATTGAGAGAGGTGATGTCACCTCGGTTTCAAGAGTTCTTGCGTGCTTTCGAGTCATAGGTCCTTGTGGGGTTGGATGTGTTGATGTAGAGTCCATGGGGATGATGGAAGGATGCTCGGCATCATATCCCCTCCTTGAAAGGATCCGACCTCGGATCTAGATCTTCATCACCATGGAAAGGCGAGAGGTCTTTGATGTTGAAGGTGTCGCTCACGTTGTACTTGTCGCTTGGTAGGTCGAGCTTGTGGCGTTGTTGCTGTGGCGTGCTAACACCTTGAAGGGTCCATCGGCTCGAGGTAGAAGTTTGGACTTGCGTTCGTTGGGAAGCATTCCTTGCGAAGGTGTAGCCACGAGATCGCCTATGTTGAAGATCATGGGTTGCTTGTTGATGTTGAGCTTGGTAAGCTAGTCGTTGTACTTGGCACTTTCGATGGTGTTTCTTGTATCTTCATGCATCTTCTTGATGTAGCTTGCACGGGAACTTGCGTCGAGGTTGGTGCACTCTTGTAGAGGTAGAGGTAGAATGTCAATGGGGACAATGGGTTGAAGCCGTGAAGCGACCTCGAAGGGGACTGCCGGTCGTCGAATGTCTTCTTGCGGTTGTAGGCATACTTTCGGCGATGGGTGAACCGCCTCCCACTCCTTGATGTTCTTCTTGATCAACCGCTTGAAGTAGAGTGGAAGCGTCGGTTCGTCACCTCCGTTTGGCCGTCGGTTTGAGGATGGTATGCGAGATGAGAACAAGAGCTTGATTCGAGCTTGGAGCATAGGGTCTTCAAAAGTAACTCAAGAACTTGGCGTCGTGGTCGGAGCGATTGTCTTTGGTAATCCATGGAGGCGCAAGATTTCCCTACAAAAGGGATTTGCAATATGTGAAGCATCGTCTACCTTGTTGCAAGGAATGAAATGTGCCATCTTAGAAAATCTATCCACAATAACAAACACAGAATCCTTTCCATTTTGAGTTCTAGGCAAACCAAGTACAAAGTCCATGCTAATGTCTTCCCAAGGTTGATATGGAATTGGAAGAGGCATGTAAAGACCATGAGATTGAGCTTTTGACTTAGCTTTGCGGCATGTCGAGCATCGGGTGGTGAAGCGTGAGACGTCTTGAAACATCTTGGGCCAAAAGTAGTTCTTGGAGGCGTGGCGAAGGTCTTGTCGCGTCCAAAATGTCCCATGAGTCCACCTCCATGAGCCTCTTGCAAAAGGATAAGCGAAGGAAGACTCGGGAATGCATAGTTTGTTAGCTCTCATAAGATAACCATCCTTGAGGTAATATTGTTCCCAAGATGTATCGTCGAACATTTAGCATAATGAGGTGCAAAGATGGATCACTAGCATACAAATCTTTGATGTGCTCAAAGCCAATAACGTTCAACTCAAGTTGGGTGACAAGCGTGCATATCGTGAAAGTGCATCGGCAACTACATTTTCCTTACCCTTAATGTACTTGATCACATATGGGAAAGATTCAATAAATTCACTCCATTTGGCATGGCGCTTGTTCAATTTAGTTTGACCTTTCAAGTACTTAGCGTTTCATGATCGGTATGGATGACAAACTCATCAGGTCTAAGATAATGTTCCCAAACATGTAGTACACGCACCAAAGCATACAATTCTTTGTCATGCAGGATAGTTAAGTTGAGCACGGAGAGTTTTTCACTAAAGTAAGCAATGGCTCGTTTTCTTGCATCAAAAAACTCCATGATTCGGTACCACTTGCATCACAATGAACCTCAAAAGTTACTGTCAAAATTAGGCAAAGCAAGAATCGGAGCATGAGTAAGCAAAGACTTGAGCTCATCAAAAGCGTTGGATTGCAAAGATCCCGAAACAAAATGAGTATTCTTCTTACTTAAAGCATGCAAAGGAGCTGCAATAGTGCTAAAGTTTTTCACAAAGCAGCGATAAAACACTGCAAGACCGAGAAACTTCGCACTTGTTGCAAATTGGTGGGTTGGGGCCAATTTTTAATTGCTTTGATCTTAGTTTCATCAACATGGACACCCTTGGAAGAGACAATGAAACCCAAGAAAACCACTTTGTCGCCTAAAAGTGCATTTTTCAAGTTGGCATAAAGACTTTCTGTCGAAGTGTTTGCAAAACAAGCTTAACATGATCAAGATGCTCTTTCATGGTTTTGCTAAACACAAGAATATCATCAAAGTAAACCACAACAAAGATTCCGATGTATGGGAAGTACATGATGCATGAGGCACATAAAGTTAAGGTGCTTGAGACAAACCCATAGGCATGACCAACCACTCATATACACCAAATTTGGTTTTGAAAGCGGTTTTCCATTCATCACCCTCATGAATGCGGTTTGATAATAACCACTTTTAAGATCAATTTTAGAGAAAAAATTGGCTCCACTAAGTTCATTAAGCATATCATCTAAGCGAGGAATGGGATGCCTATAAGCGCTACGGTGATAGCATTTATAGGTCTACAATCAGACACAAGTGGAAACTTCCATCGGGCTTAGGCACAAGGTGTTAAGCTGGACTTTTTAGCCTGGTCGAGAGAACATCATTAATCATTTGTTTTCGAGACAAGTTTACGAACCCATTGGAACTTCCTTTTGAAGAAATTCAAGAGATTATGTTGCTTATAGACATTAGCCCCCTGGTAGGGACAAAGCGTACCTTCTGCGGATGCTCTCGATCAGGCAATCTCATTTGGGCGTAAATTGAAGAAAATCCAGTGACTATATGCCTTATTCTCCTTGTTTTTCGGATGGCATCTGTAACTCATGCGGCGTGAAAGCCAGAACAAGCGAAATTCTGGCATCGGTCGATATATATGTGGAAGCGATATCTCTTCTATAGAGGACAAGAAATTTTAGGCGTCGAGGCAAAAGCGCGCGTGAAAATGAAGTACTTTCAAGGACGCCATAGAATGGACGGATGTTCACTAAAGCGGTCATAATTTTGTCATTGAGTGCGTGTCGGACCCATAAGTACTCAAACTGCTTTCATGGCGGCTGTGAATCAAAAAATACTCCCGCTTGCAAAAGCGGAGTACCCTCAAATTCAGCCTTAGCTGACTTTTTGTACTGAAAGTCAAAGAACATCATTATCGTTGTTTTTAGGACAAGTTTGAACCCATTGGCACTTCCTTTTGAAGGAGATTTGAGATATTATGTTGCTTATAGACATTAGCCTGATGCGGACAAATGTACCTTCTGCGGATGCTCTATGATCAAGGCGATCTTATTTGCATAAATTGAAGAAAATCCAGTGACTATGCCTTATTCTCCTTGTTTTAGCGGATGGCATCGCAACTCATGCGCGTGAAAGCCAAGAACAAAGGGCATTCTGGCATCGGTCGATATATATGTGGAAGCGTATCTCCTCTATAGAGGACAAGAAATTTTAGAGACAATCGGGGCAAAAAGCGCCGAGAAAATGAAGTACTTTCAAATCTTGCCATAGAATAAACAGATGTTCACTAAAGCGGTCATAATTTTGTCATTGGTCCGTGTCGGACCCATAATACTCAAACTGCTTTCATGACAGTCGTGAATCAAAAATACTCCCGCTTCCGCCCGAGGCAGGATACCCTCAACTTTATCCTTAAGTAGGACATTTGTACACGAAAGTCAAGAACATCATTAGTTGTTGTTTTTTGAGAAAAGTTTACGAACCCATTGGCACTTCCTTTTGAAGGAAATTCGAAGATTATGTTGCTTATAGACATTAGCCCCTGGTAGGACAAAGCGTACCTTCGAGAAGATGCTCTATGATCAGGAAATCTCATCTAGCTATAAATTGAAGAAAATCCATGACTATATGCCTTATTCTCCTTGTTTTCTCCGGATGGCATCTTTGTAACTCATGCGGCGTGAAAGCCAAGAACAAAACATTCACGGCATCGGTCAATATATATGTGGAAACGATATCTCCTCTATAGAGGATAAGAAATTTTAGAGCAATCGAGGAAAAAGCATGCGAGAAAATGAAGTACTTTCAGGACTGCCGGGACGGATGTTCACTAAAGCGGTCATAATTTTGTCATTGGTCCGTCGGACCCATAAGTACTCAAACTGCTTCTTGGCGAGTCGTGAATCAATACTCCCCTTCCGCCGGAAGGCAGATACCCTCAACTTTATAAGCGGGACTTTTGGCCTTGAAAGTCAAAGAACATCATTCATCGTTGTTTTTCGGACAAGTTTACGACCATTGGCACTTCCTTTTGAAGAAATTCATTGAGATTATGTTGCTTATAGACATTAGCCCCTGGTAGGGACAAACGTACCTTTCTGCGGATGCTCTATGATCAAGGCAATCTCATGCGGGCGTAAATTGAAGAAAATCCAGTGACGATATGCCATATTCTCCTTGTTTTTGGGATGGCATCTTTGCAAGTCATCGGCGTGAAAGCCAAGAACAAAGGGCATTCCTAGAATCGATCGATATATATGTGGAAGCGATATCTCCTCATGAGGGACAAAAATTCAGGGCAATGTCGGTATGCGAAAATGAAGTACTTTCAGGGCGCCATAGAATGGACGGATGTTTACTAAAATGGTCATAATTTTGTCATTGAGTCGTGTCGGACCCATAAGTACTCAAACTGCTGGCCGAAACACGAATCAAAAAATACTCCTTGCGCCAAGAGGCCGGAGTACCCTCAATTCAGCGTTAAGCTGGACTTTTTTACTGGTCGAGAACATCATTAAATCGCTGTTTTTCGGACAAGTTTGAACCCATTGTCACTTCCTTTTGGGCCGAAATTCGAGATTATGTTGCTTATAGACATTAGCCCCCTGGTAGGGACAAAGCGTACCTTCTGCGGATGCTCTATGGTCAGGTGATGTGGTGGAACCCTAATTAGATCGATCTTTCACATTTGGAGGGATCCCTGGGAAACCGAAGAAGAACAGCATGGCGAAACAAAGGGAAAAGCGAGAATCACTCAACCAACAAGGAATCGATCACACAAGTGCTAGATCAACATACACATGAGATCCACAAGATACATAGTCAACTAAGGTAAGGATACAAAGGAACCATTCATCTCCAAGAGGCCTTGATGTTCTTCCCTTGATAGGGGTCTTGAATCTGTTGAGGATCTTCTCCTGAAACGGAGGTCTGATCTCAGGAGAAGTAACAGAGTGGATGAGCAAAGCTCTCACACAAATATAGCTAATCAATGCTAAGTCTCAATGTGAGGAGAGGGTCCTATATATAGACTAGAGGCGAAGAAATTTATGGGCTCGGCCAAGTCGCGCTTCTGGTAGTCCAGGATGATGATCCGGATGGTGGCTCGGATGATCCGGGGTGTCGGTCGGATGATCCGTCGGCCGTCCGGATAATCTAACCGTCGAGGGCTTGTTTGTCTTGGCGCGTTACTCGGATGATCGGGGAGGTCAGATGATCCGGACGGTCGGATGTCGACTTTATCTCCAACGACCCGCTCGTCATCTTCTTCTCCTTTCTTCGTCTTCTCTTCCATGCTTGGCCTTGGTCCTTGGATTCTCCTTGGTCATCTTGGTTGTACTGGTGTACACAAGTTCCGCATGAGGTAGTAGCCATGTCTCATATCTGGAGGTGGCGGTTCGAAGGTGAATTAGTCGAGGTCTCATCTTATGTACCCTTGGGGCTTGGAGAGTAGTCGGGTGTACATGGGGATGAGCGTGGGATGCTCGTATCATATCCCCCCTTGGGAGAGATCAGACCTCGGATCGTGATCCTCATCACCATGGAAGCGGGTGTCGTGGGCAGTTTAGTGGGATGTAGGTGAATGTCTTGCATAAGCCAAGTACTCAAAAGGTGTCTCGGTATGTGGTACATGCAAAATGAGCAAACACAAAGTACATGGAAATACAATGGTTAGCGCACACAAATTGTCCATTAATTAAGTGTGAGTCGTGCGAAGGGATAGTCGTGACAAAGCGCATGCTTATCAAGATGATATAGAATGATATGCAAAAGAAATTGGTGATAGTTAGCATGGTGCTGGCGACAAATTCTACCATTGTGCAAAATGATGTCATAGAGACGGTTCATCAATAGCATGAATATGAAATGGATGCTCAATTTGTGTAGCTATCATGCAATTGATGGTGGACAATATTATCATGATGTAAGAATATGCCATCAAGGTAGATCACAACAAATTTGCTAAGAAATGCACAAGCTCATATATCATGGATGACATGGAAATAGATCAGACAAAGCGAGCACAATGTGAGTCAATCCATGCATAGGGTGCAAACTTGTGGTGAGTATGATATGTCCATCGAGCATGACATGTATGAGCACAATCAACAAATATGGAGGTGTTGGTGTACCAAAGCTCGTTGTCGAGGCATGAGTGGAATTGACGGTGCATCCAATAATGTGGCTCCTCAATGTGAAGGTCCATGTAGCCAATCTCCAATGTCGCTCCTCAGATCACTAGATGTATCATGTAGACAACAAGAAGAAACAACAATGAAAGAGTGACCCATCTAATAAGTGTATTTGAGGACAGCTCAAAGAGAAGAGTTCACCTTTAGGAGTGTCTCAAGGATGATGGTCAGCGCATCTTGTACCTTCACATAATCAATATGTCTCGTGGTGGTCATGTATATCCTTCAAAATGAAAGAACATGACAAACACACGGAAAAACAAATGAGGGTAGAAAAATGGCAAAACCGATCATTAGGTGTGGTAAGATACCCAACAAGTGTATGTATCATGCTCATCATAAGAAATGACAAGGTAGTATTGCATAGTATGTAGGCATATGATGCGAGAACAACCAAATGCAATAGGCTCAATCAAACATACATATCACAAGTAAAGTGTCCAAATCTCCAAGATCAATAAGCATAGCAAGTTGGCACTCAATGGCTGATATGAGAGATGCAACTAATGGAGACAAGAAATGATGATCATGACAAATCAAGTGAGAGGCATCAACATCTATGTCATCAACCCAAGAAAGCAAGTAATAGTGGAACATGGGTGATGCAACATAGCAAGCAATCATAGCAATCAAGTTAAGCAAGCTAGTAGTGTGAAGATGCAACACTAGGAGGAATCATGGCAAGCATGTCATGTGTGCAAATAGTGGGCATGAATAATTCACATGTCATAGCACAAGCGTGGCAAAGGTATGAGTAAAATGTCATCAATGTATTGGCGAGAGACCATATGTAAATAGTAATGGGGCATCATGACTCTCCGACCAACAAGCATCAATAGCATGGGGCACATGATAAACATGGCATGCAAGAAGGATCTCCACCAAGCATGCAAATACACATAGTGATATCATAATGGTGAATCATGGGTAGATGCAAGCAATGGTCACAATTGCATGGCAAAGTCATAGGAGCAAGCATAACATGCAAAGTGAACACAATAGTATGGGCATAAGGTGACAAGTGGTAAATAGCCCATAGCCATATGAGCCAAGTAAAAAGAGATCTTGCGTAGTTGATCTGCTTGAAAGGCAGAGTGGTAAGCATAGTCCCGGGATCCCAAGTCATCGTTGCTCTCAAGAGCTCGTTAAATCAACTCTTGGGATTGAGAGGTTGGCAGTATACATGAGTACCTACAAAACAAAGAGAAAGGAAAAATTATGTGTGCGTGGTAGATGTACACATCATCCATCATGATCTTGCGTGCATGTGTCATTGAGCACAAAATAGCCAATGCTCAAATAAATGTGATGTGTGATATAGAAACATGTCATCCATCATGACAGTTTGCTATTATGTATGGCAAATGGAGACTCAAAGGATGTAATGCATCATGAGAAATATCTAGAGCATTGTTATTCATGGAATGCATAAGGTGCCTGATCATAGGAATCATGCAAAGTATGGAATGCATCAAGATCTCCTAATATGTGAGGAAACTATGGGGTCTCTCCTCATGAGCAAGAGTAAAACATTACTTGGAGAATATTGACAACATCAAAACAATGCATATTTGGAACAATGTGATCATGGCATTGCATATTGGATGAATGCGCAAATCATGTAAAGGAAGCATGGCAATATCATCACATGAAAAACAAAGCCAATGACCATCATCTCGTCATCTATGCCATAAGTGCAAATGGAATTGATTTTAATGGGGTATGCATAGTTACTATGTTGAGATTGTAGGGATGCAATATGGGAGATCTCATTCATAGCATATGACAAGTTAAATGGATTGTCAAATATGAAGTGACCAATAGAATTTTCACATGATATCCTATGAAGCATAGCATCACAACTAGGCAACTCAACATGCTCATCATCATATTCATCATAAATAGGTAAGTCAAGGCATGAAGGAGTTTAGCTAGCATGAAGCATGGTAATAGGTGGAGTCGACATCATGGGAGATCATCGTCAAGAATTAATCGCTAGTGGGACGAAGAAGCACCGGCACCTATGTTACCTTTGGGCGTCGCTCATGTGTTGTAGGTGAGGTGTTGAAGATCGTCTCGTTGTCATCTTCATCTTGATGGAACCATGTGGGGGTGCATCATCGTCCATCATGGCCATAAATCGTCTCCATAGGAGGTATGGACTCATCAATGGTAGGCGTTTAGTCATGCGAGGAGACCTAGCACCAAGGAGAAAACACACAAGGAGTAGAGGGTAAGTCGTTAGAAATCATAGTGGCCTCACATGCCGTGGCAACTACCTCCTCTCTAAGTGTTGTGGCTCCTCACTCCCTCAGGATGCTCTCACTCATATGGCTGGTGGAGTCACTCAAATGGCGCTCAACCTCACATAGGATGTGTGGCATGCTCTCATGTGTGGGGCTAGTGGTGGTCACACTCATCCTCTCATAGGAAATGCTCTCAATGTCACGTATGGTGGAGTCACTCATGTCACTCATGGGGTGGTGGCTCTCCTCACATGGCACTTGGGGCATCACGACATATGTTGGTGTCGGAGAGATGTTGGTGCAAATGTCTCCATGCTCAACTCCTATCGCCCGTGGTCGAAGGGATGGCCCTTGCTCGACCTTCTTATGCATGTCTTGGTGTTGAGGTTCATATGATGTGGCACTTCATAGCTCGTCTCCATGACGAAGGGAGTTTCCATGCTCGGCCATCTTCCTTGGGGGCTTCCGAAGATGGAAGTGTCACCCTCTCTACGTGGGTAGTCATGTGGACTTGATGAAGTCGATGTAGGCGTAGAGTGGGATGGTAGAAGATAAAATGCGTCAAAAGCGAAGATGCCTTGAGAACACTTGGCGAAGATGCGAAGTGGTTGATGTAATAGCGCCGTCTTGGTGGTGGTCGATCTCGCGGTCTTCTTTGTGCTCTTGAAGCTTGGACTTGGCGTGAAGTAGGTCTTGTTGGGACTTGTGCATTTCTTGTGGAGCATCTTCATGATGATGATGTCGTTGTGATTGAGCTGCGTAGTAGATGTCGATTAAATTAGTGGAAATCGTGCACATGTTGTTTGGAGGTGACTTGGCCTTCATGGCGGCGTGGATCGTGAGCGTGATGATGATCGCCATGTAGATGTGGGCGAGGCGATTGCACTTGCATCTTTTTCGCTCAGAAGACTTGTGAAGCGGCCGTCGTCGTCTTGAGGATGATGAAGGGAAGAAGACTTGATCAAGGCTCTAATCTCCTCCATCCTTGCATCTTGCTCCTCTTTATGTGCGGCAAGCTTAGTCGATGTAGTCCTTTTCCTTGCTTGAGTGTGAATGTCGATGGAGATGTTCTCGATCTTCGCTCTGCAATCTTGATTGTCGCCTTGCATTTGTCGTTGTAGATCGAAGATAGGCGCTTTGGAGATGTAGTTGTTCCGCCGTCGTTGTTGTATTAGACGGAGAGGAATGCCTTGCCTATCCATCACAAGACTCGAGCAAATATGAGTGGGAGAAAAGAAGCATTATACCAATGTACCTTTGACCAAAGTTGAAGATGAATCAAGTTCACTCAAATGTGACAATGAAATAGCACTATTGGTACCGATCCTTGGGTTCTCACACCTACACAAGTAAAGCTTATAGTGGAGCTCGGTGAGGATAGTGGCACAAAAATTTAATGCAAAATGTTAGCAAGAGTCAATAATGTTGAAAAAGATTCACAAATTCATAAGTGAAACAAATGGACCAATATCAAAAAAGAGATGCACGGAAACACACGGATAGATAAATGGGGTCGTCTGACCAAGGAATGAGCTCAAATGTGGAATCCACCAAAGCGCTCGTGTTGCACAACTCAAAGAGGCCTTCTACGATTGCTCAATAAGCGGATACAACACTTGTGCACAACCTATAAGATGCAAAATGGATATTCTTTCTATCCAAGTATGCTATGTATGTATGGTTCGGTGTTTCTCTCAAGCATGATGTCATATGATGTAGATTTGACAATCTTATGTGCAATGGGTATGATGCTATGGCACTTGCTCACGAGCTCTTTGCTCTCTTTTTGTAAAAGCTTTTTTTTTCAATGGCACTTATGCACAATGCACAAACCAAGATAGCTCTGTGTATATCACGAGAACGATATTGTGACACAATATGATATGACACCAATATGATATGGTATGTATGCAATGGAATGGTGGATCACTAATGTGCACAAATAGCGTTGCGGCAATACTCAAATGGCTAGTCTCGATAGGTAAGTGACACAAAATGGGCTGGGGTTAACAATTCAATTGCAAGGGTATATACAAAGGTGTAAATCGGGTTCTGTCGCTGCGATGATGAGTGGCGGTGTTCTTGGTGTAGATACCAAGATGATGGAACTAGTCCCTAAGTGGCGAAACACCTTAGGAAGCGGAAAAACCGCAAACTCAAAATCTCAAATGACAAATGTCAAATGGTGGTAGCGGAAGCGGTGGTGGTTTGCTCTTGGCAATCGGAAGTGGGATGATGGGCTATACGATGTAGAGTTGGAAGCACCACGTCCCTAAGTGCGAAACACCTTAGGAGACACAATTCACAACAAAACAAAATTGGTTAAGTTTGGGATGGTGGAAGTGTATGGTGGGTAAGCCTATCTGGAAAGGTATGGTGGTGGTTCATGAAGAAGCAACCGAGTCCTAAGTAAAACACCTTAGGAGACTCAAGTCACTACTCAAACAACCTCAAATGCTATGGTGAACAAAATGGGTTAGAGTTGCGGAAGTCGATTGTGGTGTATTATACGGATGATATGGTGGAGGCCTAAGGCAAACTTGCCAAATTTCAGAAAATATGATGAGTCAAATGATGTTTGTGGTATTTTTTGTGGGATGGGGGATGTCAAGAGCTTCAAGCAGGCTAAGAATGTCGAAATCGGACTCAGGATGAATTTGTTATGACCAAACAAAATTTCAGCGTGTCGGTTTCAGGGTTAACGGACATCCGGGAGGAGGTCAGGATGATCGAACTAGTCCGGATGATCGGGAGAAATCGAGATGATCGCGTTAATCGACTCGGTTAAGAATTTAGGCGTGGGTTATCAGGACGTCCGGGAGAGGTCAACTGATCCGGGAGGTGTCGGGATGATCCGGGAAGGTCCGGATGATCAAGACAGGTCGAACTTCTTTCGGGATTTCCTCTCGGGATGAATTTTTAGTGGTGGGGATTTGGTGTCAAAATTGGCGAGATTTAGAGTGGATGGAAGGTGGGAAACTTGGGGAGATGCTAGATCCGCGAAACCAAGCAAATCCACGGATCAAAATCAACAAAACATCATCAAACCAACAAATCACAAAAAAAAATTGGGGCTATTTTTTGGTGGGGATTTTTGGTTGGGCAAATCAACAAAATCAAGCTAGAATACTGCAGGTAGAGGCTCCAAAAGCGTGATCAGCGTGGCTCATGATACCATATGATGTAGGGTGGAACCCTAATTAAATCGATCTTTCACGTTTGGAGGATCCTCGGAGGACATGAAGAACAGCAGGCGAGGAAGCGAAACAAGGGAAAGCGAGAGAATCACTCAACCAACAAGAATCGATCACACAAGTGCTAGATCAACATACACACATGAGATCCACAAGATACATAGTCAACTAAGGTAGGATACAAAGGAACCGTTCATCTCAAGGAGGCCTTGATGTTCTTCCCTAGATAGGGGTCTTGAATCCAGTGAGGATCTTCTCCTAGGCGGAGGTCTGATCTCCGAGGAGAAATGCAAGTGGATGAGCAAACTCTCACACAAATATGAGCTAATCAATGCTAAGTCTCAAAGTGAGGAGGGGGTCCTATATATAGACTAGGGGCGAAGGTACATGGGCTCAGCCAAGTCGCGCTTCTGTTGAGTCCGGATAATCCGGATGGTGGCGGATGATCCGGGTGTAAGTCGGATGATCCGAGCGACGTCTGGATGATCAAGCCGTCGAGACTTCTGTTGTCTTAGCGCCGTTACGGATGATCGGGGAGGTCAGATGATCGGCTGGACGGATGATCCGGACGTGATCCGATGTCTGCATCTCCAACAGCGCTCGTCTTCTTCTTCTCCTTTCTTAGTCTTCTCTTCCATGCTTGGCCCTGGTCCTTGGATTCTCCTTGGTCGTCTTGGTTGTACTGAGTGTTCACAAGGTCACGCATGAGTAGTAGCCATGTCTCATATCACGGAAGGTGGCCAGTTCAAAAGAGGTGGATTAGTCGAGGTCTCATCTTATGTATCCTTGGGGCTTTGAGGTAGTCGGGTGTACATGGGGATGAGCGTGGGATGCTCCGCATCATCAAAGGCGATCTCATTTGGCCATAAATTGAAGAAAATCCAGTGACTATATGCCTTATTCTCCTTGTTTTGCGGATGGCATCTGTAACTCATGCGGCGTGAAAGCCAGAACAAGCGGGCATTCTGGCATCGGTCGATATATATGTGAAATGATATCTCCTCTATAGGAAAGAAATTTTAGAACAATCGGGCAAAAAAGCATGCGTGGCGAAGTACTTTCAGAGCGCCATAGAATGGCAGATGTTCACTAAAGCGGTCATAATTTTGTCATTGGTCCGTGTCGGACCATGAGTACTCAAAGCGCTTTCGCGTGGCCTTGAATCAAAAATACTCCTCGCTTCCGTGAGAGAATACCCTCAAATTCAGCCTTAAGCTGACTTTTTGCTGAAAGTCAAGAACATCATTATCGCTGTTTTTTCGGACAAGTTTACGAACCCATTGGCACTTCCTTTTGAAGGAGATTCGAGATATTATGTTGCTATAGACATTAGCCCCTGGTAGGGACAAATGTACCTTGCGATGCTCTATGATCCGGGCAATCTTATCGGCCATAAATTGAAGAAAATCCGACTATATGCCTTATTCTCCTTGTTTTCCCTAGATGGCATCTGTGTAACTCATGCGGCGTGAATGCCAAGAACAAAAGGGCATTCTTGGCATCGGTCGATATATATGTGAAGCGATATCTCCTCTATTGAGGACAAGAAATTTTAGAGCGATCGGACAAAAAGCATGCGAGAAAATGAAGTACTTTCAAATCTGCTGCCATAGAATATGTTACTAAAGCGGTCATAATTTTGTCATTGGTCCGTGTCGGACCCATAAGTACTCAAACTGCTCTCGCGGAGAATCAAAAATACTCCCGCTTCCGCGGGGAAAGCAGGAATACCTTTAGCCTAAAGCGGACTTTTGGCCACGAAATTCAAAGAACATAATTAAATCGCTATTTTTCGGACAAGTTTGAACCCATGGCACTTCCTTTTGAAGGAAATTCGAAGATTATGTTGCTCTGATGGGTAATCTCGTTTGGCCGTAAATTGAAGAAAATCAGCAGCTATATGCCTTATTCTCCTTGTTTTAGCAAGATGGCATCTTTGTAACTCATCGCATAGAAAGCCAAGAATTAAAGGGCATTCACAGCCGGTCGATATATATGTGGAAACAAATCTCCTCTATAGAGGACAAGAAATTTTAGGCGTCGAGCAAAATACGAAAATGAAGTACTTTCAAGAGCGCCATGGAATGGATAGATGTTCACTAAAGCGGTCATAATTATGTCATTGGTCGTCGGACCATAAGTACTCAAACTACTTTGAGGGGCATAGAATCAAAAAATACTCGCTTCTGCCGAGGCGGGTACCCTCAAATTCAGCCTTAAGCGAGGACTTTTTATACGAAAGTCAAAAACATCATTAAATCAGCTGTTTTTCGGATAAGTTTAGAACCCATTGGCACTTCCTTTTGAAGGAAATTAGAGAGATTATGTTGCTTATAGACATTAGCCCCTGGTAGGGACAAAGCGTACCTTCTGCGATGCTCTATGATCCGTGCAATCTCATTTGGATGTAAATTGAAGAAAATCCGCTATATTCCTATTCTCCTTGTTTTAGCGGATGGCATGTTTGTAAATCATCGGCGTGAAAGCCAAGAACAAAGGCATTCGGCATCGGTCAATATATGTGGAGCGATATCTCCTCTATAGAGGACAAGAAATTATGGAGCAATCGACAAAAGCGAGCGAAAATGAAGTACTTTCAAGGCGCCATAGAATGGACAAATATTCACTAAACGGTCATAATTTTGTCATTGAATCTTCGGACCCATAAGTACTCAAACAGCTCATGGCCGTGAATCAAAAATACTCCCGCTTCCCCGAGGGCTGGGTACCCTCAAATTTAGCCTTAAGCAGGACTTTTTGGCCCGAAAGTCAAAGAACATCATTAAATCATTTGTTTTTCGAGACAAGTTTAGAACCCATTGGCACTTCCTTTTGAAGGAAATTCGAGATTTTGTTGCTTATGACATTAGCCCCACGGGAAGGACAAACTTACCTTCTGCGATGCTCTATGATCAGGGCAATTCATTTGGCCGTAAGTTGAAAAATCCGGTGACTATATTGAAAGTCAAAGAACATCATTGGTGGCTCTTTTATGACAAGTTTGAACCCATTGGCACTTCCTTTTGAAGGAAATTGGCGATTATGTTGCTTATAAACATTAGCCCCGGTAGGGACAAACCTACCCTCTCTGGATGCTCTATGATCAGGAAATTCAATTGGCGTAAATTGAAGAAAATCTATAGACTATATGCCTTATTCTCCTTGTTATCGCGGATGGCATCTTGTAACTCATCGCGTGAAAGCCAAGAACAAAAGGCATTCCTGTATCGGTTAATGTATATGTGGAGCGATATCTCCTCTATAGAGGACAAGAAATTTTAGGGCAATCAGCAAAAAGCGCCGGAAAATGAAGTACTTTCAAAGGCGCCATAAAATGAAGATGTTCACTCAAGCGGTCATATTTTGTCATTGGTCTTTTCGGACCCATAACTACTCAAACTGCTCGCTTGGCGTGAATCAAAAATACTCCCACTTCCTCCGGGGCGAGATCCTCAAATTCAGCCTTAGCGGACTTTTTGTACGAAAGTCAAAGAACATCATTAAATCGCTGTTTTTGACAAGTTTACGAACCCATTGGCACTTCCTTTTGAAGTAAATTCGAGAGATTATGTTGCTCATAGACATTAGCCCCCTGGTAGGGACAAGCGTACCTTCTGCGGATGCTCTATGATCAAGGCAATTCATTTGGCCATAAATTGAAGAAAATCTAGTGGCTATATGCCTTATTCTCCTTGTTATCGCGGATGGCATCTTGTAACTCATGCGTGAAAGCCAAGAACAAAGGGCATTCGGCATCGGTCGATATATATGTGGAAGCGATATCTCCTCTATAGAGGACAGGAAATTTTAGGGCAATCAAAAAGCATACGAGAAATTGAAGTACTTTCAAGAATGCCATAGAAAGGACAGATGTTCACTAAAGCGGTCATAATTTTCTCATTGGTCGTGTCGGACCCATAAGTACTCAAACTGCTTGCTGGCCTTGAATCAAAATACTCCCGCTTGCGGGGAGCAGGTACCCTCAAATTCAGCCTTAAGCAGGGACTTTTTGTACGAAAGTCAAAGAACATCATTAGTCATTTGTTTTATAAACAAGTTTACGAACCATTGGCTCTTCCTTTTGAGCGAAATCGAGAGATTATGTTGCTTATAGACATTAGCCCCTGGTAGGACAAAGCGTACCTTCCTCGGATGCTCTATGATCGGCAATCTCATTTGGCGTAAATTGAAAAAATCCATAGCTATATGCCTTATTCTCCTTGTTTTCGCGGATGGCATCTTTGTAACTCATCTTGTGAAACCAAGAAAAAGGCATTCTGGCATCGGTCTATATATATGTGGAAATGATATCTCCTCTATAGAGGACAAAGAAATTTAGGCAATCGGGCAAAAAGCACGAGAAAATGAAGTACTTTCAGGGCGCCATAGAATGGACAGATGTTCACTAAGCGGTCATAATTTTGTCATTGGTCTTTATCGGACCCATAAGTACTCAAACTGCTTTCGCGGTGGCGCGTGAATCAAAAATACTCCCCACTTCAGCGGGCGGGTACCCTCAATTTCAGCCTTAAGCAGGACTTTTTGTACGAAAGTCAAGAACATCATTAAATCCTGTTTTTGGACAAGTTTGAACCCATTGGCACTTCCTTTTGAAGGAAATTAGAGATTATGTTGCTCATAGACATTAGCCCCCTGGTAGGGACAAAGCGTACCTTCTGCGGATGCTCTATGATCAAGCAATCTCATTTGGCGTAAATTGAAGAAAATCCAGCGTATCCTTATTCTCCTTGTTATCGCCGGATGGCATGTTGTAACTCATGCGTAAAAGCCAAGAACAAAAGGCATTCGGCATCGGTCGATATATATGTGAAGCGATATCTCCTCTATAGAGGACATGAAATTTTAGGAGTCGGAAAGCGCCGAGAAATTGAAGTACTTTCAAGGTTGCCATAGAAAGGACGGATGTTCACTAAAGCGGTCATAATTTTGTCATTGGGTCCGTGTGGACCCATAAGTACTCAAACTGCTCGGGTGGCCTTGTGAATCAAAAATACTCCCGCTTGCGAGGCAGAAATACCCTCAAATTCAGCCTTAAGTGACTTTTTGGCCACGAAAGTCAAAGAACATCATTTGTGCTGTTTTATAAACAAGTTTGAACCCATTGGCACTTCCTTTTGAGGAAATTCAAGAGATTATGTTGCTTATAGACATTAGCCCCCTGGTAGGGACAAGCGTACCTTCTGCGGATGCTCTATGATCAAGCAATCTCATTTGGCCATAAATTGAAAAAATCCAGGCTATATGCCTTATTCTCCTTGTTATCGCGGATGGCATGGTGTAACTCATGCTGAAGCCAAGAACAAAGGGCATTCAGCATCGGTCAATATATATGTGGAGCGATATCTCCTCTATATAGGACAAGAATTTTAGGCAATCGGCAAAAAGCATGCGGAAAATGAAGTACTTTCAGGCGCCATAGAATGGCGGATGTTCACAAGCGGTCAAAATTTTGTCATTGGTCTTTATCGGACCCATAAGTACTCAAACTGCTTTCGCGGTGGCGTGAATCAAAAATACTCCCGCTTCAGCGAGGGCCGGGTACCCTCAATTTCAGCCTTAAGCGGGACTTTTTGGACGAAAGTCAAAGAACATCATTAATCCTTTTTGAACAAGTTTACGAACCCATTGGCACTTCCTTTGAAGGAAATTCCGGAGATTATGTTGCTTATAGACATTAGCCCCCTGGTAGGGACAAACCTACCTCTCTGGATGCTCTATGATCAGGAAATTCAATTGGGTAAATTGAAGAAAATCTGCGACTATATGCCTTATTCTCTTTGTTATCGCGGATGGCATCTTTGTAACTCATCGGCGTGAAAGCCAAGAACAAAAGGGCATTCGGCATCGGTCGATATATATTGGAAGCGATATCTCCTCTATAGAGGACATGAAATTTTAGGGTCGAAAAGCCGAGAAATTGAAGTACTTTCAAGGATTGCCATAGAAAGGAACGGATGTTCACTAAAGCGGTCAAAATTTTGTCATTGGTCATTTCGGACCCATAAGTACTCAAACTGCTTACGTGGCCGAAATCAAAAATACTCCCCTTGTGCGGGAGGCGGATGCCGTCAAATTCAGCCTTAAGCGGACTTTTTGTAAGTCAAAGAACATCATTTGCTGTTTTATAAACAAGTTTACGAACCCATTGGCACTTCCTTTTGAGCGAAATTAGAAGATTATGTTGCTTATAGACATTAGCCCCGGTGAGAAAAGCGTACTTCTGCGGATGCTCTATGATCCGGCAATCTCATTTGGGTAAATTGAAAAATCCAGGTATATGCCTTATTCTCCTTGTTTTATTTGGATGGCATCTTAACTCATCGCGTGAAAGCCAAGAAAAAAGGGCATTCCGGCATCGGTCTATATATATGTGGAAGCGATATCTCCTCTATAGAGGACAAGAAATTTTAGGGCAACCGAGCAAGACGATCGAGAAAATGAAGTACTTTCAAGGACTAACATAGAAAGGACGAGATGTTCACTAAAGCGGTCATAATTTTGTCATTGAGTCGTGTCGGACCCATAAGTACTCAAAGTGCTTTCGGCGGCTATGGAATCAAAATACTCCCCACATCCGCCGGAAACCAGAACCCTCAAATTCAGCCTTAAGCGGGACTTTTTGGCCTGAAAGTCAAAGAACATCATTAAATGCATTGTTTTATAAACAAGTTTGAACCCATTGGCACTTCCTTTTGAGCGAAATTAGAGAGATTATGTTGCTTGTAGACATTAGCCCCCTGTTGGGACAAACATACCTTCTGCGGATGCTCTATGATCCGGGCAATCTCATTTGGCCGTAAATTGAAGAAAATCCGTGACTATATGCCTTATTATCCTTGTTTTTGCGAATGGCATCTTTGTAACTCATCTTGGCGTCAAAGCCAATAGAAAAAAGGGCATTCACAGCATCGGTCTATATATATGTGGAAGCGATATCTCCTCTATAGAGGACAAGAAATTTTAGGCAGATCGGGAAAAGCTGCGAGAAAATGAAGTACTTTCAAGGATACCATAGAATGGACAAATGTTCACTAAAGCGGTCATAATTTTGTCATTGGTCCGTGTCGGACCCATAAGAACTCAAACTGCTCATGCGGTATGAATCAAAAATACTCACTGCTTCCGCCGAGCTAAAGATACCCTCAAATTCAGCCTTAAGCGAGGACTTTTTGGCCTTAAAGTCAAAGAACATCATTAAATCGCTGTTTTTTAGACAAGTTTGAACCCATTGCCACTTCCTTTTGAAGGAAATTCGAGAGATTATGTTGCTTATAGACATTAGCCCCGCTGGTAGGGAGAAACGTACCTTTCTGCAGATGCTCTATGATCTGGGAAATTCATTTGGCCGTAAATTGAAGAAAATTCAGCGGCTATATGCCTTATTCTCGTTGTTACCGCCGGATGGCATGCTGTAACTCATGCGCGTGAAAGCCAAGAACAAAAGGGCATTCCTGGCATCGGTCAATATATATGTGGAGACGATATCTTCTCTATAGAGGACAAGAAATTTTGGGGCAATCAGGCAAAAAGCGCAAGAGAAAATGAAGTACTTCATGGACTGCCATAGAATGGCCATATGTTCACTCAAACGGTCATAATTTTGTCATTCGGAGTCTTTGTCGGACCCATAAGTACTCAAACTACTTTCATGGTGAGTCGTGAATCAAAAATACTCCCGCTTCCGCCGGGACCGAGATACCCTCAAATTCAGCCTTAAGCTGGACTTTTTGGCCCTCAAAGTCAAAGAACATCATTAACGCTGTTTTCGGACAAGTTTACGAACCCATTGGCACTTCCTTTTGAAGGAAATTCGAGAGATTATGTTGCTCATAGACATTAGCCCCTGGTAGGACAAACATACCTTCTGCGGATGCTCTATGATCCAGGCAATTCATTTGGCGTAAATTGAAAGAAAATCCGGCTTATGCCTTATTCTCCTTGTTATCGCGGATGGCATCTTGTAACTCATGCGCGTGAAAGCCAAGAACAAAAGGGTATTCTGGCATCGGTCCAATATATATGTGGAAACGATATCTCCTCTATAGAGGACAACAAATTTTGGGGCAATCAGGCAAAAAGCACACGAGAAATTGAAGTACTTTCAAGGATTGCCATAGAAAGGACAGATGTTGACTAAAACTTCATAATTTTGTCATTCGGAGTCCATGTCGGACCCATAAGTACTCAAACTGCTTGCTGCGAGCGTGCGAATCCAAAAAATACTCCCCGCTTGCACCAGGAGGCCCGGAGTACCCTCAAATTCAGCCTTAATTAAGCAGGACTTTTTGGCCCTGAAAGTCAAAGAACATCATTTGTCGCTGTTTTATAAACAAGTTTCTGAACCCATTGGCACTTCCTTTTGAACGAAATTCGGGAGATTATGGTGCTTATAGACATTAGCCCCCCTGGTAGGGACAAACGTACCTTTCTGCAGATGCTCTATGATCTGGGCAATCTCATTTGGCCGTAAATTGAAGAAAATCCAGCGGCTATATGCCTTATTCTCTTGTTTTGCGGATGGCATCTTGTAACTCATGCGCGTGAAAGCCAAGAGAAAAAGGGATTCTGGCATCGGTCATATATATGTGAAGCGATATCTCCTCTATAGAGTACAAGAAATTTTAGGGCAATCGGGCAAAAGCATGCAGAAAATGAAGTACTTTCAAGGATGCCATAGAATGGACGGATGTTCACTAAAGCGGTCATAATTTTGTCATTGGTCGTGTCGGACCATAAATACTCAAACTGCTTTGCGGAGAGTGCACGAATCAAAAACACTCCCGCTTCGCCCGGAGGCCAGATACCCTCAAATTCAGCCTTATGCTGACTTTTTGACCGAAAGTCAAAAACGTCATTCGTCGATGTTTTATAAACAAGTTTCTCAACCCATTGGCACTTCCTTTTGAACAAAATTTGAGATATTATGTTGCTTATAGACATT